>JAODLL010052098.1:0-19199 GCA_026546735.1 Forbesichthys agassizii
TTAGCTGCTGCTCGCCTGGTATTTACCGCGTCACAGGCTATAAACCGGGCCAAATAAATCTGCTACAGACACATCAGGGGATGTATTAGGGTAGATACACACAAACACACATACAACCCATGCCACACATTTGTCTTTATCTTTTGGTTTCGGGATTACTAAGCGCGTTCGCAGCTCATTGCTGCCTGTCATCGTCCATTGACGGCACTATTTTTCAGATCGGAGTATAGGTATATTTTTCCGAGTCGACGGTACGTTTAGCAAATCGACGTATTTAGTAACCCGTGACGTCGGTTACGTCGACTAATCGTCCCAGCACTATACTACACACCTATGAAATATGGGACATTTATCAGGGGTGATTAGCCCAGATATGATTAAGCCATTATTTCTAAGAAATACTATTTAGAGGTGTATGAGCATGTGTTGTGTTATGACTTAACATTTCATACCACACCATTTAGCTCAGCACCTTGTAATACTATAGGCTGTAGTTACATGTGAGCACTGTGTGTGTGCAGCCATATAATTTAGCTACTTAACTATAGCTCAGACAGGACTAACAGCCAGTTAAAGAAGGTAGCACCTGTTCTCTCCATACGGAGGAGGGGGGATATAGGAACAAATGGGAAACAAAATCGTATCTATTTAGTAAAGACAAATGTGGACTGTGAAAAAGACGTAGGATGTACTGTACTGTAGCCTATGAAACAACTGAGTATATATTTACATTTCATTAAGTGCTTGCTCTTCCTGAGTAATTGCAGTGTACAAGCTGAGTACTAAGTTCCAGACAAGTGCTTATTTTTTCACCTACTGCTGTACTGTTGTTCAGCATTTATGAAGTACGCTCATCAAACAAAGTGTTGCATTACTGTAGCTTCCAATGCTTTTGTCTGTCAGCGTAACTATATGTAACTCTGAAATGAAAACTCTGTTGATGATAAGAACTTAAGATCGACACAAAAAATGTGCACACAGTCCAATAGGTCAGGCTGGCGGCTGCCAACCAGGATGGCTGTAGAATATCCAGATGGCCAGTCTGCTTCTGTTTGTATACACAGTGTTAGTATGTTGTTGGTAAACAGCACACTGGAAATTGTCTTGAGGTCATTATCAATATTTGTTGTTGTAACTTACCATTTCACAATCCTAAACAATGATGCTGCAGAATATTGAATCAAGCAAAAATTACTTACATATTAAATAACTTACTCTCACAGGAGCCAATATACAGTAGCCTACTTTCATTTGATAACACCTCAGTGCTGTACCAAACACCGTCCTGAGACACTCTTCAAATCATTGTTTAATTTGTATTTCCAGTGTTTCAATCACGTTTGCACCACAAACATCATTAAGATCTGAGAAAAACTGCTTAAGTTCTTAAGTGTAACACGTTTTGTTTTAAAAATTTTCCCTTGAGCATCAATTCATTTAATGTTTGTATTTTTCCTCACACAGGCAGTTGCAATGGTAAAGGCCTACCTCTACGCAATATAATACAATCGGTCACCAAATCAACTCGTTAGCCTTGTACCAAACAGACGGACACTTAGCTCCCACTTGAGCTATTCTGGTAATGTCTCCCAACAAGCAGGACGTCAATACCTCAGTCTGCACTATTGAGAGGCACATTAAAGGGGGCGAGGTCAGACACAGACTGGTGGAACATGACAGCAAGACACGGACGGAGAATAAGACTTCAAATCACACCGCCTGAGGGTTGTCTGTCAGTGTCTCGAAATCCACCTTCCTTACTTGGCAAGGGAATATCAGCCTGCCTCATTTACATGGGGACATCCACAGCAGTCATCGCCGGTGAAGAGTCTAATTCTAAAAGCACACAGCAGAGGTGTTGAAACACATCCGATGGGAGAAGTGCTGTGAGAACAGAATGTGAGATGCAAGTGATTGAGTCCATCGTGTCTAAAGGTTTAGTGCTATCCAAGTATCCAGTGTATTAAAATCTTGTTCATCTAATAGCCGACAGTGCCCTGGCTGGCAATAAGTTTATACTGTCATCGGCCAAGTACACGTTATTGTCCAAATCTTATGTTGGGTGTAATGTTTGACACTGGTCTGCTGAACAGTTATGCAACTTGGGCTTTGAATGTTGTAATCCATAAATACGGTTAAGTAGGGACTGTAGCTGGATGGCATTCCAGAGCATTGTCGGGTGGTAGAGGGAAATCGCATTCCCTCAAAATGGGCAGCATTTTGCGATGCTGCCCATATAAAAAAAAGTTATCCAACATCTTCCCAGCAGTAAAACTATGTTAATATTTTTTTTAATCTAATTTTGTTTTTCGCCTTTACTGAAAGTGATCTAAAAATGGTGTCGTGCAATAAAGAAGTGCATTGTGTTACACATTGTATACAGTAACTGACAGCTGGAAAGCTGATACACCATGGATGAGCATGACATACTACATGTAACCTAAGTAATACTACAATAACCTAAGTAATGGCTAGGCTGCTTTCTTCCTCTAACACTAGGACTTCAACAGGACTTGCGCTACAGAGTCTGGGAAGAGCTATTGGAAACACCCGTAACTGCCTACCAAGTGACCAATGATTTCAATTGCTGACCTGAAACTATTGTTAGCTCTTTTGTGTTCCCTATTGCAAAACTGCAGTTGTTTATAGTTTTTGAAAACAATATAGTAATTTTTGACATGCTTGAAAGCACCAAAGACAAACCACTCACATACAAACAAACCAATGAAGCAGAAACAATATTCAAATGCACAGACAGTTGTGATGCAATAATTCTGGATAGGCCTACTATTGTTTGCTAGCCATCAACCCATCATGCCATCTGTCCAGCAACTCTCTTAAAGGCAGAGTCAATCATTCTGGAGAAAAAATCTCCTCTCACTTATCACACATGTTGTGTGATGCAGACTGCGCAACTTTAACTTGTAAAACAGTTTGTCTGTAGAAGCGGAGCCGGCGCTCAATATACAATCGAGATAAGTCCAAATGTAATTACTACTACTTACTATGTGTAGCATAGGCTACACAGCCTATACCGAAATATAACTAAAACTATTTAATTTCATGATTTCAGGTAAATACATTTAACATGTCTCGATTGTTCATTATTTATCTACAACCAGGAGCTAATACTTGTGCTGAAATTGTCTGAAATCCTACGACACCAAAGGCTTTCTAACGCTTCGAAAATTGACGAGAAAGGCCATTGACCAAGCTGCAATATTTGACGAGTTGTGAATGAGAACGTGTTGCATTGGTTGCACTTTGAAAGGTCAGCGCTAACCCGGCGCTAACAGGTCACTAATAATTTGAACTTTAAGCACAGTGCTCCGTGGTAATTTAGAGTGGTGCAAGGGTTGCATGGTTCCATATATTTAGGTGTCACCGCCCCAAAAGAAAACAATGTCTTAGCCAAAGCAGTTTTACGTCTTATCATGTATAACGGGCTTACATTTCCACTGCCAAAACTCTTCCTTAGCCTGGCAACTAATGAGTGTGATACAAAAATATTAATTTCAGAGGGTAACATTTAAGATCAAGTAATTGAGACATATTGCCTAAGGAATTTGATACAATTATTCTCAAAGAATTATATCAAAAGGTGGCATCAAAAGTTTTAATAATGGATTAATATCCACTTACGTTAAAGCAGCTTAAAGCAATTACTACATATTAAGTTCCAAGTTGTACTCTTTGGGATTCTTATGCCCAAAACTGACTGCCAGGGAGATTTTGTATTAAGATACAGTATTTTACATACAGGAGGTGCTGCATTATTCACATTAGTCAATGTGTAAACTCACACAATAACATAGGGATATAAACATACATGTGTACAGCCATTACTATAACAGTTACAGTACTACTAGAGTATCTACTCTTGAATGAAAGAGCCCAGCAGGACATCCTATACATACATTATTTAAGGGAATGTCATGGGTCTGTGTGTGCGTGTTAGTATAATCTGGTAATGGGAAAATGGAATATAAGTAAAATGGTAGTCAATGTATACCTTACTGATAGTGTGCAATCTTTCAATACAGTCTTGGCAGTTTACACCGCAAATAAATCCTTCACCGTGAGCATTATCTTTTTCTAATAGAGTAGAATAAATGCAATATTACATACATATGATATGCATTTTCAAGTAGAAAGTGAAATGAAGGCTCATGACCTGAGCAGTAGACCTGCTCATGAATGTACATCTTCCATGCAAAAATCATGTGGGAGCAACTCTGTATAAAAGCATGCAGGCATGGTCGAGAGGTTCAGTTTTCTTCAAACCAAACACCAGAATGGGGGAAGAAATGTTATTTAAGAGCCTTTTTGTATGTGGAATGCTTGCTGGTGCCAGGCAGGGTGGCTCGAATATCTCACAAACTGCTGATCCCCTGGGATTTTCACAATACACCGGTCTCTAGAGTATACAGAGAATGGTGTGGAAAACAAAACACATCCAGTGAGCAGCCATTGTTAATGAGAGGGTCAGACGAGAACAGCCAGAGTGGTTCGAGCTGACAGGGAGGCGACATTAACTCCAATTACCAGGTGTTACAGCAGATATACAGACGAGTATCTCTGACTGCACAACACATCGAACCTTGAAGTGGGTGGGCTACAGATGACCACACCGCGTTCCACTCCGCCAGTGGCCACTGTTTGTTCACCCATTTCTTTCAAAGGTACACCTAATATTGGCATGGCATTCACGTTCATGAATGGAGGGTAAATGTCATGCCACTTAGTTTGAACACATGCCATTTATACAGTAATTAGGAGAATATAGTGTGTCAGATGCTTCATTTGCCAGTATAATATTTTATACTTCACAAGTTTTTAGATGCTCAAATCTACAGTATCCATCTAAGGCATGCACATAACTGTTAGTCCAATATGGCCTGAAATAATTCAGTGTGCGCTTGTGTGAGAGAGGGGGAGAGAGAGAGAGCAAGAGAGAGAGAGCATTGTCCAAACTTTAAAGTTATCCATTACATGCCTTGCCTCGAATCAAAATTGTATTGACATATACATATTTTCAGATGATTTACATATAATGTATGTATTTGTCAGGTCAGCTAACATCCACACCATTCTCACCCCATCTTTGTTGCTAATATACATAATTGAAGGCAGACTACCATGCAGCAACTGGCTACACCCAACCCCTCCCTCCAGGGGTCTGTGATCATGATCATTTTGGAAGCTGTTGTGTTTGACATTGTAAATTCCATTATGCAAATGTGACTGACTGGCGGGACGTTTAAATCACCAGGGGTGGCCTGGCAGGTCATGCTTTTGAACTAATTCAAAGTGAATGTAAATTGTGTGTTGTATAGATGAAGTTGATGATGTGGGCATCTCAAGTCCCCGGTGGTGCTACTATTCACTGTCAGGGTTTCTCTCAGTAGCACGCCCTGACAATATTCTTAAGGACAGCCGTCCAGTGTAAAATAAATATGTAGCCTTTACTCCCACTGGGGTCAATGCAATCAATGCCTCCCAAGAGCTATCCGTCACATTATATATAGGTTGAAAACCTTCTTAAGTGAATTAGCTGAACTGTCTCAGCGTTAGGCTCGAACGAACAACTTGCTATTTGAGGGATGTGCAGCACCGCAGATATCTATTAGGTAGGTGGTTTACAAATGTCCGTCCTATGAGCGAGCATAAACCTTTACCCTTTAAATAAAACATAAACATTGACCAGATTGACTATCCTTATCAGATTGGCAAGACCTAAATGCCCCCACTTAGACAGCAAGCTTCTTTTTTCCCCCTTCATGGTTAGATAACAGAAACAAGTGCAACCAAACAGCACAAATAAACTGCTGGCATCCCCAGGAAAACAGACGTTCCTGTTGAAGAAGCCTGCGTCGGGGCATATGTGCTCGCTGAGATAAAACGGAAGGCATGAGCGTACCCCCCTGAAGGTAAATACTCATCAGACCACAGTATTGGCTGCTGTGTTTCCAGATTATTCCATCATTTTCTGGCAGCGTTGGGGCACTGTCCTGGAGCTCCTGAAAATCCTCTGAAGAGTCTGGGCCCCAGTGGGCTAGAAACCTCACGGAAACATTTCCGCAACACTAGAAGCTGTGCACATGCCTAGTTGTTTTGGTCTGTGGCCACAGCACCTGTGGTCCCGGTTGGCGATTTAATGTGCTATTTGGCTATAGTTACATAATGGGATTTAAATCTGATTGGAAATGCTTTGGTGGCTGAATACATTTATTACTGTCTACTGATAACTTCTTTATACTAATCTAATGTTTAATGCCCTCAGAATGTCACATTCTTATTTCCATTCAACGTTTTGAAGATATAAAGTAATTAAATTAGTGTGCATTACTAATTAACAGGTTGCCCCACAACACTTACTATAGGCTATGCATTACAATGTAGCTAGATATGACTGGTAGACATTAGAAGTCCTGTTGCAGAAAATAGGACTAAGCATAATTATAACAAATCCCATAGGTGTAAGTCTTGTAAACAATGCTATGAAGCACTAAGCCATTCTGTTTCCTGGTCGTGAGGCAGAGGCAGTCCTGCTGATCTTGTAACCCTTGTAAAAATTCAATTAGCGGTGATGACATTGCCCCATACAGTACATTGCCCATCTCATTGTTCAGTGATCTTAAATAAGCTTAAATACACATGCAATGAGTTTTTCATGCCTCAGTGACGATTTAATAAAATTGATTCAGACTTTGATTTAGTCTGCTCTCTTCAAAAGTACTGCCTCTGTAGATGGAGGGGATGAGCGTAAACGTTCTGCATGCTATAGAACAGAGCATAAGCCTTTCACCTAGCCATTTCGACTTAGCAACAGAAGACACTGTTTTGCTTTATCGTTTCTTAGCACATTGGGTGCCATTTATTATCAATTTAAATTACGGCTTGGTCACAGAACATCCAATTACTGCTCTCTGCTAGCCTGCTTTACTGCAGGCTTACTTCCCTTGTGTCAGTGGTACACTAACTTGAAAGGGATATCACACATGGTATTCTGATGGTCCATGACAGCTATCAGCAGCAGCTCTGGAGGACTAAGATTCCAAACCTGTGATAGGCTGTATCATGTGTACACTGGTGCTGTATGATGTGACAGTGAGAAGTGGAAGGATTTCACGTGATGGAGATGCACACAGAAATCCAACCGCTGAATTGACATTGTTCAAGCAGGCTGCGTGTTTGGCTCCTATTCAGGCGATGGCGTCGGCAGACACGCATACAAATTGCATTCCATTATAATAGGGGTCACCCTCAGACAACTTCACAATCATTATATTAAAGCATTCTATCATTAAAAGCTTGACTCAAGAATGTAATGTTGTCATCTTGTGACACGATTTATATTGGACAATCAGCATGAATGTGAATTCTCCAATTGCTTATATATTTGATTAGATTGAAAATATATGCGAAAAATATACAGATTTTGAATATAATTTAGCAACTTTCAAGATGTCACATGTAAAGGCTGACAGCAGATTATTTAATATTTAATTATTTATTTGTTATTTGATTTGTTATGTAAATCTCCACATCACTTGATGCATTTTATATTTATATTTGATGTATGTCAGTGCTAGCCAGTGCTGAGAGCTTTAAATGCACAACTGGGATGCCTATTTGATATCCCCATGTAGCGTAGGCCTTATTGGTGGAGTGGGGTGGTTGGTTGAATGCCACTACGTGCTCACAAACAGAACACGTGCTTATAGAGTACACTACCTGCATTCAGAAGGAGAACAAAATGTGAGCAATAAATATGTCTTGGAAAATGCTTGAATTGTTGTTTTTTTGCAATATTCTGCATGCACAAGCTACTACTGAACAAGCTACAGTATGCAATTTAGAAACTTGCCAATTAATTATACAATAACAACATCCTGTAGGCTATTGTTACAGGTCCCACACTTAGAAGTTTTGAAAATTACTAACCAAAGGAATTATAATTTAAATCTTCAACATATATAAACACAGTTGGCATTTTACATACAGCAAAATAACATCATGTTCATGTTGCACTGCATTCCTATAAAGGTGTGCTGAATGCCCACTATGTTATCTAGCTATAGATAACTCTAACTCCCCTAGTAACATTTCAGATAGTATATAACTGATCCTAGCACGTCTGGTGATAACAGAGGCTATTATCAGCAAATGATGAAATGTGTCTGGACTAAGACATTCTGCCATATAATGTATTCTAAGTGATGTCCATTACACTATTCTGCCATTATCAGTGTCTACTTTTGAAATGAAGATAAGCAATATGCCAGCAGTGGGGAATGCAATAGCCTTCTGGGTAAAATGGTGTAAAATGGTGAAAAATGCCTCAGAAATAAATATTCTCCAATGCCACGAATAGACCAATTTATAGAATAATAATTAATTAAGAAATGTGGCAGAAAACCTTTATCGAATAGTTAGTTTCCATGGCAATGCTTAAGAGACAAAACTGCTTCTCTGGTTTAAAAAAAAAAAAGGAATTCAAGCAGGTTGGTGCCTGGTGGCCTCTTGGAAAATAAATTATATAAATTACAGCTTAACAGAGAAATTAATGTCTTGTTTCACCACAGAACAGAGATTTCACACATTTAAAAAATATTACAGCATAGCTGCTACTGTACATCGACAATACAGTTTCTTGGTTGCATTTGCTACAGTATTCGTGTTTGCTTTCAACATGCTGAATACAGTAGATAAATACTATGAGGGATATTATGTACAGATAATTTCATGTATTTATACAGCACTTCAGCACTTGTGGTGTCTCTCAGCCAGGCCCCATGCAGAGTCAATCTATTTCTAGTGCACAATATGTCGCGCACGTGGGCACACGGTAATGTTTACCCTAATGGTAGAGTCCCATCTGTCAGACAAACACAGATAGGAACTATAATCTTTCTGTGTTCTTTACAGCTCAGGTCATTTCCACTTAGGTTGAAATGCCATTTTCTGTATACTGTAAGTTAAGTTAAGGTTCAGGGCCATTCAACGGCTGCAATGTATTAGAAAACAATAGACTTGTAGCAGTGCATGTCTGTCTCTGTCTCTATAAATGAAGGAAACTTTGTTAATTATGTGAGTGCCACTTTGTTTTTTTGGCGAAATTAACTGATTCCTTGTAAGAATAAGATGTAGCTACATATTTCCGATCAGACGCCTTTGCCGCTTTGTATCAATTTAATATGCACCACTTCCCACTTCCTCCATGGCCCAGTGAGCTCTGCAATGTATTCAGCCCGGACAGCAACCTGAGGTCAGCTCTTTCACTGGTGCTGCTGACTATATTTGGCTGGGAGATGTGAGTTGCTGGCCGACATGCTTGGTTTTCCTAACCCTTAGTATTCCCCCAGCCTTCCTGACCAGCTTATTTTGTAATAATTCAGCTAAGCAGTGAGGTGCAGTATAGTAAGCACACATCAACATACTATTTAAGGGGCCACTTTGTCCAGCTACCATGGATGTCTATCAGCAATGTGTTCTCCATCCTCCCCACACTGAGCACAAAGGGGCAGAACTGAAACGAACCTGCTTATAGGCTTTGACAATAGGCATTCACAGAGAAATGTGGCTTTGACACATTTAACAAAGATCATTGATAATCCAGTTAAGTCAAAGTAAAGTTTCATTATTTCTTCTCTTTTAAGTAGTATGTGATTCTGCATGCTCTGCAACAATGCCCTACATTCATCCTCGTTTGGGAGTTGTTAGATTCCTTTAAATTGTATAACCACAAAACTGTTAAAACACTTAAGTAAATGAACAGTGATATGGAACACAGTAAAATGCAAGGTTGCTGCTAAACAAGCGGTAATGAAAATCACTTTCAACATTGATGTTAGCCAAGTGAACTACCAGTTTACTATGATTTACATAGTAAACGGATAGTGTCTGATGCCCAGTGGTTCACTGGCCCTTTAAGTACATCTGCTCAACGTTCAAGGACAAATGAGCAGACTGTGACACAAGTTTCAGTCACTGCACACTGCCTGTGACACTGTGGAGCCTTTGTCTGGATTGTGGCTGATAAGAGACTGATTGACAAGGTCATGCTCAGTGGAGACATCTTCTATTTCTCATGAGTGACCGTTGCCCATGTAATACCCTGAGCTAGCACTGACCATATGGTTAACCATCTTTCTTTAGGGTGCCTTTGTTTAGTTTATATACATTCATTTAATATTATGATAATGCACATTTGTTAGAATATTAGGTTTAACATTTTTATAGACCGAGGACATATAGCAGTATAAAAATAAAAAATAACTTTTTATGTGTTGTTTGCTACATTTGTGTATCTGGAGTGACCCTCAAAAGCCAAATTAAGACAGCCCACTCAGTTTCTGTTGGCCTGCCTATATCAGAAAACATGTTTCAGCAATTCTGCTCTCCCTGGGAGGTCACAAGCAAGCTCATTAGAATGTTACCGCCCTCCATGAGCATCTCCACCCACGTTTTTTTGAGAACTACATTTAATAATTATTTTTCTTGCAAAAATTGGACACGCTAGCATTATGAAACAAGCTACTGTAAGAACGCTAACTTATCTACTGCTGGCTGCACAAAGCAGCACACAACACCCTTAGCCTCAGAGGACCAAACAAAACAAAAAAACATACATTTCTTGAGTTTATTTTCTTCTATGGCAATGTACATCACATGAAAATACTATGATATTGTAGTGTGCTCTCTGCACAGCTTTGTTTGGGTTCATATTTACGGAGGTAGGACTGTGTATAAGTACCTAATTCTGTTCTAAGCATGCAGAGAGAACGGTAAGGAGATATTTGGTGAGCTTGACGAAAAGTGTATAAGCTTACAGTTAAAGTGCTTACTATACTGTACCTATATTGTACCTTTAAGTTAGTACATGTGAAATTAGAAACAAGGGACTAAAAATAACTCAAATTAAAAGTCTCAATTCTACATTTTTAACACAGCAATAGAAGATGTGTATTTTCCAGATACAGTACTGTATTTCATACGCCTTACAATATGATCCAAAGCAATTACAGCACTGTACATTCTATGTGAAATCAGAAAGTCAAACCAACCTCCTGAAGTGCCTTATGAAATGTATGCTCTTGAGATGAAATCATTGAAACGATAAGAATAAACATATTAATAATCGAAATGCCTGCAGATATAATAGTGCCGATAGAGCTGATAAAGCTGTGTTAGATAGATTAGCCTATAGACTGCAGTGAAGACAGACAGACTTAATACAGATAGACAGTTAGTAGTGCATATAGACAGTTTGCAGTGCAGAAAGACAGACAGACCATTATAATGTCTTTCCATATATGCCATTATTTTGCAATCAATGTATCCATGTCAACAAATTCATGCAGATAATGGCATATGCAGCTAAGACTCAAACAGACAAGCAATTGACACAGGCAATTATTTTAAATAACTGTTTGGGAAGTGGTAGGGTAACTAGAGCCTATAACCAATGTTGGACAATTGGATCCTAATGTTGATACTAAAAGTTTAAAAAGTTTTAATTGTCTGCCACCAACATGACAAAGCAGTGAAGCACAGATTTAAACAGCCTCTTCACCACAGAAAATGTGCCCAAAACATTGTCTGTCAAACCAAAATGACGACTTAATGAAATACATTATTTTTGTGGCCACTTTTAACCATTCCAAGCATGTACAGCAGGGTTCCCCAACCCTGGTCCTGTAGGGCCGCTGCCCTGCATGTTTTAGATGTCTCCATGCTCCAACACACATGATTCAAATGAATGGGTCATTATAACGAGCTATTCATTTGGATCAAGTGTGTTGGAGCAGGGAGACATCTAAAACATTCGGCCCTCTAGGACCATGGATTGGGGACCACTGATGTAAAGCCTGTGTGTGTGTGTGTGTGTGTGTGTGTGTCTATGTGTAACTTCCTTGACTGCATGGGTTGCATCAGACCACATCTCCTAGTACAGAGTGCTCAGTTATTATGGACTTTAATGTTTTTGTAATCGTGTTTCATTTTTAATTTTCCAGGCACAGTTTGACTCCAGTAAGCTGACCAGAGAACACAGTGATCACAGTCCATGGATTGACAGCTTAACACATTGTGAAGGCAGTGGCAGTGACTCTGGGAACTTCTCAAATGTTGCGTTCTACTATTTCAGTGATGTTCAGCTCTATTATAGGTCCTGTGCTTAAATGTATTACCGTGCCTCTCCAGCCTGGTCAAGTTGGCCCTGCTCTCTGTTCATAATTCGGTCATTTAGCAGTAAGTGCTATTCAGTTTTAGGAGCAGGTGGGGTAAAACAGTTTGCTCAAGAAGCACAGACACTGAAGATCAAACCGAGGACGCATGCCATTACAGATGGGAGTCGAACACCCTGACCACTAAAGCCTTTCCTGCCCCCTAAGCTGTTTACGGAACGGAAATGCTTCCTGATTTCCTAATTCCTCGGTCATGTAGGCCAATGCAGTGTGATGGAAATGGGATGGAAAAAATAACTTTTGACGAAGATAATTTGGTTCCACCTTCAGGCAATAAAAAAAATGTTTCATGTCTTTTAGGTCAGCCTATTCTGTATGTGAGATACTGCTTTGCAACCATTAGGCCTATTTATACTATAGTGATCCTTAGTTAATGATTGGTTGCTAAGATACAGTACATGGTTCAATGGGGGAATTTGCGTTGGCAGAGAGAAGCAAGGGGGGAACCCAAATTGTGCACTAGAGTTGAAGATAACAGGTAGGAATTAAGTAACACTTTTCGTTTTGGGAACAACCTTGTTACCGATGTTCTGTAACAATAAATACCATCATGGCTGAATGGATATATATATATATATATATATATATATATATATATATATATATAATTTCCTCTCGTGTGTTCACTCAGTAGAGTGCACATGTAAACCCTACAATATCAATAATACTTGTCAAAATAAACACTTGATTGAAAATATCGCCTGATCATATTGCCTGATCATATCGACGTAATATGTATCGGTCAGGCTCTGGGCATAATGTTGATGTTGTCTGATGTACAAACTGTACCTGTGGTTTTTGTGGATTCATATATCTTCAATTTGAATGGATTTGGAGAACAGCTTTGAAAATGCCCTTTAAAAGCCTTTAAAAGGCCACGAAAGACAAGATATCCCAAAGCCCTCAATTCACACTCCAGGGGGTTTCATAATGCTCATTAAACATGTGTTAAATCTCAACCTGTCATCAAAATGCTAATTCGTCAAACAAGGCAATGTGGGTTACTTAGATTAATACACATTTCAGGTTGACTGAGTCTTGTGAATATAAGCCTATCCATATAATCCAATTATAAATGAGAATATATGAATATGGATAGCATGTAGTTTCTTCTAGATTTAGCACTAAATGTCTCCATTGACCTCTGAATCTTTTGCATACAAATACAGTACATTATATTCACTGTGTCATTAGAAACATGAATACATAAATAAAATACCTAAAGATAGAGGAGCTTTGTAAACACATTTTGCTTAATAGCAATGCAGCCTATTTTGTGCTTGCCAAAATTCACAGCTAGCAGGATGTTATTTTACTTTTCATTTCATCAAAATATTTATGTGCACCCACTGACATTGTGCGACCATGCAATTTCAGACAGCACAGTATACTGTATGTGTATGCAATTGGTCTATTTGCATTAAATACTGTATGTTAATTTTCGATAGCACAAAAATATACAACTGCATTGTTTTATACGCGACAGGTCTCTCCCATCCTGATTTGGCATGCGGGAGCTTCTGGGCTCTGGGGAAACAGTGCTTTGCCAACCAAATTGACATTCACTGGAGTATGCCCTCCTCCTGTCATTTTGTCAACACCACCACTGTGTGGAGCCCAGCCAAGCAAGACATCTGACAGACAGGCAAATGGGAGAGGTGGACTTCAGCGACGTAACACCCTCTCACTGCCCTCTCCGTGCCCAGTGGTGGATTCAGTGCACACACCTACACATACAAATGCAGGGGGTCATGTATGCTACCATGGGTTACTTGTTTTCTTTCCTTGTCGTTTCTGAGGTCAGCGCATCACACATTCAGTGAAACGGTTCAATAGTTCCATTAGTGGGTGAATAGGAAAGCCGCAAGTGACACAAGAAATAGATTGGCAAATGTCAATACCCCTGTGTGTGTGAAGTCCTTCCCTAAAGTGCAAAATATCCCCGTCACTAGTTTCCTCTTTATTGGGGGTTGGTGTACATGCGCTTTCGGAGGAATGGCTGCATGCACGAGCATTGCTGCTAAGTGCTTGACAGGCATAACTTAAAATATGTTTGAATTACTTTTTAAAAGGAAATAGTCACAATGATGAGCATCACTGTTATGCTAAAGACACGATATTTCGGAGTGTACTTGCTGCATATGGTTGTAATGGATGTGGAAATGCCCCATCTACCGAGGAACATTCAAAGCAATTGCAATTTTGGTGAAAATCAAAAAAAGCATTAAATTATGTAATATCATATAGCATCACTGAATCTTACCTGAAAATCCTGTTTTTTTTCCTCTCTCTCAAAAACATACTTCTGATGTGTCTATAGCTGACTGAAATCTCTATTTGCAGTAAGTATATGCAAATTATTTGGTATGCAAATGAATTTGGGTATGCAAATGAGAAATGTTTCTTGTTTTATTCATACCACGATAAAAACAAAAGCACATTTATACCCTATCATTGGTATCCTGAGGTTCTGTTGGGAGGAAGGAAAACATCTCAAATAAAACCCTTTCATGCCAAATGTCCACAAGTTTTTGGGTAATAAAGTTAGAGTCCATGATTTACCAAAAGTTCATATAATTTTAAAGATCCTGTAAAGCAAATACAAAGATTTGTTATATATATGTTAAAAACCAATTCCTGTAAACAGTTTAGTGGTTCATAAGAATGTGGTTGTAGTTTTGATTACTGTTAAAGAAGGCATATAAATACATCCAATCTGTTAATTACACATAGCTTGTGTGTTTTAAACAGTTGATGCATTTGATGGGCACCCAGCATTAGAACATTAAACTCTTTTTAATCAACTCAGGGTTCCAACTTTTTTGGGAGGTCCAGAAACAAGAGCTTATACACAAATGTAGACTCCCACATACCCCTCTCCATAATGCCAGAAGGATATAAAAGCATAGAAAGTGACTTCAAATCAGCGCGGTGGATCGACTGTAGTCCTTCAACAGCTATTGCTCACTGTCCTTCAACAACCTACAGTCTGATTTGCCTACATTGCCGAAATGGGCACACAGTCAATGTGCATTATTTGAAAGCTATACTCGTTTAGTACTGTAGCCTAGCATACACCATACTGCTCAGACAGGCTGTCATATCCAAGCTGGCATTCTCGTGTTCAAATCAACATCCATATCATCTAGTGCTGTACCTAACAATTATTTCTTTGGCAATTAATCTATGGATTTTTTTTTTGATTAATCAGATAACTACATTATCGATAATATAGAAATCCATTCTATGCCATAGGGTGGACCCTAAGAAGCTTTGTCCCCCACATTGATAACACATAGTGTATTGCGTTTTGCACCACTTTGCACCACGTTTGTGTTCCTTATTACGTAGTGAAATTCAAATAAATGTCAGGAATATCAAAACATTGGGCAACCTCAAGTTTAGCAGTCCAACAATATCATCTTACAGTAAAATGTGTGCAATTTGAGTAACACTAATTCTTGCAGGAATAACTAAAACTAGTGCATTCCAACACACCCACCAAAGCAGATGCATGAACTCTCCCCCCTCTCCTTCTCTCCCTTCAGACTCACATGTTAGGATTTTTAGGACAGCTCAGTTATTGTTATACCGGTACTGTAGAATCAGACCTGTGACAACACACGAGTAATATGGCCTACAAGTTAACGTTTGTCAGAATGAAGAGATTGTAGAGCAAGGGTAACCTGACATGCCAGAGGAATTGTTGTCACAAGTCCATCTGGCGAGCGTACATTGAAACAGTTTGTGAATAGCTGCACTTTCAAAAAAATACTTGGCAGTTGATTGGATGAACCATCTGGTCATTTTCACTGTCGGCACCAAAGTCGGCACACCTTAACCAAACCCGTCTAGCTATAAACACGACGCTGATTGGAAAACCACGCATGTATAGCTATAGACACGACACTGATTGGAAAACCACGCATGTATAGATATAAACACTACGCTGACTAGAAAGTTCAGTTGCTACTCGGACACATTCAAAATGATTCCGAGGCTTTCCAGACTGGTTCTCATGGAGAAATTAAACTGAAGCTCGCAATATCAGGATGGTCTCGCGAGGCTAGAGCAAGGGGGCAACGTGGGTAAAAATCAAGCAAAATGTTTGATCATCAGGCTATATAGCTTATAGTCTATAAATGTGCAAGACGGAAAAAGAAGCGTCTGCTGGTGGTGGACTAGCATGCGGCCTTTTAACAAGGTACAGCTGCTGGCCTGGTATTTACCGCGCAGCAGTCTATAAGCCGGGCCAAGTTGATCTGCTACAGAGACATCAGTGGATGTATTAAGGTAGGTAGGCTACACACACCATGACGCTACACATATTCGTCTTCTTGTTCTGGTTTCAGGACGACTTTGCGCATTGCTGCCACTCATAGTCCATTAACAGGACTGTTTATTCAGATCTGAGTATACAGTTTCTAGGTTTGTTGCCAAGTCAACGGTACTTTTTGCAAATCAACTTATTTACAGTACATGTAACCGGTGACGTCGTTTACGTTGACTAATCGTCCTAGAACTAATATCATCCGACTGTCTTTTTGTAGCCAATCCTCGTTGTAAAAGAAAATATAAACCACATTTTCAAACAAAGATATCCAAGCTGTAGGATACAAAATGGCAGAAAAGCGGTCAAACGAAAGCTGTTTGCCATCCCCGAGAGCACACGCAGCCCTGTAGATTAAAACCAATCAAATCCTTTTTACCAGTATACAACTCATAAAATGCACTTTTGCATTCGTCAATCAATTCTGGGCCGGCGATAACTTTTTGGCACATCACCGGTAAATGGAGGTTGTGTAGGACACGCGATTGCCTGTGGTTACAGTGCCTTCTGCTGCAGACTATGTTGTCTGCTGACACCCCCAGTGTTTGCGAACAGATGCCACATGGTTACTTTTTCACGATTTTGAAACGTACGTTTATATACTTTTTATTAATTCAAATTTGACTGTTAATAGCACCTTTTTCTGTGGTGTGACAAACTCAACATAAACGTATGCTTGCTTCACACTATCTTTAAATGTCTGAAATGCCAAACTCACATAAGAGCTGTTTACACTTTTGAGTGATATTTATTCATTGCCTTTGAATCATAGCAACACAGAAATACTGAATGGTGCAGTCTAAGAGCAAAGAAATATTGAGGGCTGTGTATTTATAGAGTGAATACTATGAGGGTTGTGAAGCACTGTTTTGGTTAACACCAAACAACAAAACGCCTCCTATGCTATGGCACGCAGTCACAATGTTCAATGTGTCACCGTAATCACATATACTTGTAGTTTATACAGTAACAGTGCTGCAATGTAAGGACATAAAAGAACATCTGACAGTAGGCTATATGGCCACAAGGTCAAGCCAGACATTTACAGAAAACAGGAATGCCATCTGCCTTCCCCCCTTCCCAGAGTTCCCCGAGGACCATTGATGGTGAATAAATAGTGAAAACCGATCTTCAAAACCCCAATCAAACCTAAAATAGGAACATTTATGAGAGAACACATCGGGAGCATTATTTAATTGCCTTATCTACAGGTATGTCAAAGGCTTTGTGTCACTGGAGAAACCCTTCCCCTCTGCATGCAGGCCTATGCAGAACAACACACTGATCAGTCAGGTGTCATACCGTAGCGAAACACTGGCAAAACAAGGTGATAGGAGACTCAAATGGAACCAGCGCTTGTCAACCGAGATGGATACTGACACCAGAATATGCTTAGGAAATGATTAGATAAAAATAACAGAAACCGCCTGGCGACATGGAGGAGGTGTGCTGCAAGCTGATAAAGGATTGATTCAAATGTATGTGGCTGTCAAAAGAAAAATATACCACACAGGCAGACATAGCATTTCTTGAAAAGCAGTACACGGATCGCTGTGATGTTCCATGTAACAACAAATAAGCATGTAAAAAAAAAAGTCCAGAAATGTTTAGTTTGTATGTTTAGTCGGTGCAGATTGAATGACTGCTATCTTTTGTATATGGTAAATGGGCTCATTTATATAGTGCTTTTATCCAAAGCGCTCTACAGTATTTTGCCTGACACTCACCCAGTCACACACACATTTAAACACCAATGGTGATCGCTGCCATGCAAGGTGCGACCAACCACCTTTTAAGGGGTTAAGCATCTTGCTCAAGGATGCTTGCAGGTAGGTCAGCACCTGGGGTTCAAACCCACAACCTTCCGGCTGGTAGCCCAACACCCAGACCACTAGACCATCCTGTCCTCAGTCCCCAATTTTGTAATTATTCTTTGTTCAAACATTGTATTGTAATATAATACATATCCACCTCAACTGAAGGTGAGGTTCTGCACAGACATACAGTTTTAATGTGCGAGAGAGAACTGCTCTCCAAACAGAGTCAATGTTATGTTGAAAAGGATGATGCGGTGGTACTTTTAACATTTATTAGACATGACGTTGCTTATGGTTGATCAGGTGAGAAGGTTACTAAATGTCCATCCTCTGCATTCTCCTGTCATGTGCTATTGTCCTGGCCTGTGTAATGTGTGACCTGTGCTCTTCTGTGTATTGTGTATCATGCTTTATCGTACAGTACGGTAGCCTCAACTGGCATATAAAGTCAGTTGTGTTTGTTTCTTCTTGTTTGCAGCTGCTAGACACTTAGTCATGAAATACTGAACAGTGTGATGATGACGACATTTAGTCATATGACTATATTAATGATAATGACACATTGTGTGTGCTTTGAATGATAATGTATTGCTTGATGTTCCAGTATGTGTCACAGCAAACGGTCATGCTGTAATAATGTCACAAACAATGAATAACTAAAATCATAACACAGACTAGACTAATTAAATCAGCATTGAAGAGCCAGTATAAGCAACACTAAACAAAAGACTGACCCTTGTGCCCTACAGGTTCCCTAGGCCTCTCCCCTGCTTACTTTGTCTAAGCATTTGTGTACATTAT
>JAODLL010052109.1:0-10000 GCA_026546735.1 Forbesichthys agassizii
AATTAATATCTTTTTGATACTAATTAATAGCTGTCAGATTGGTTTGATGACATTAACCGCAGTTGTATACTCTCTCATGTCATTACAATTATTTAACTAACAATTTATAGAACTGCTCAAAATGATAACTGTTGCATTACTCTTACTGTAAATCATTGTATTATGGAAACTGACAAACAATATTCCAGGTTTAGATCATGAAAGTTTCAGGATAAAGAGATCTAATGACACCAATTGCAGTGGAACATGAACCAACTACAATTACTACTGTAATATTTCATTATTATTGTTCACAGCACAGTAGTTTCAGACACTGCTTCTATGGTCCCATGTACTGTAACACTTAACATTACTGTATATATGCAGGCCTTTGATGATTCACTTTATGTACTTTATAAGTATTTAAATGATTGGTATCCACCTACAACACATAGTGAGTGATACTGTAACATGGAACTGACAGGTGATCCATGTCCATGACATGGCAGAGGTCATGACAGAGGTCAAGCAGTAGGAGGAGGAAGATGAAGATGATATGGCGGTCAAAGGAATTGTAGGGGACAAGCAGCCCTTCTGAGAGGTGGTTGTGGGGCCTCGTCATGCTGTATAAGGGCTTATGCCATGGAAGAAACATACAGTGTCAGGCCTGGATTCACATACCAAGATGCTACAGTAACATTTGGCTAATGACAACAACTATTGTAATGTGGCAGAAGCTGTGGCTACATACTGTAAATTACAAGACAGAGTTGGTTGAAATATAGAAGTACAGTAATCAATACTTGTGCTTTTTACAATAAGCCAGGTGAGGAAATGCAGTTGATGCTTTGCTGCTGTAGTTTCTTTTTTTTTAAAGTAATTATTTTTGCTTTGATTGAGGAAAAAAAAGTATTGTATTTCATAAATATTATTGTATTCAATGATTCCAATGTCTCTGTTAATAGTTTTTGCTCTACTAGTCATGTTTACATTGATGTACAGTATTTGTTGATGTTTAGTACTATAATGAAACCTGTATCACATACAGTATTTTGCACTACAATATTTAATGGATGTACGTACAGCTACACAATGACACCAAGGTTGTGAATTTTGGGGTAAAGTGGTTAAAAAAAACAAAAAACTGTATGGCATTCTTCATTTTACGACAACAATTCAGGCGAGCAACACATTATGAATAGGCTACGTTTGTTGATCACTTGATCAAATGGTGGGACAATGGGTAGGGGTAAAAATCTATTTTTAATTATGATTTAGCACAAAGTTTAAAACATAGTTGTTTTTAACTGGGCAAGGCCCACTGGCAGCATCTGGCGCCAGGGTTTACACCACGCCTCTATTTCTTGAGCATCAAAGCCATAAACATGCATTGAATCTCTGTGAATTGTTCAGCTTCTTTAGTCTTTACATCTAGAACGTTGTTAAAAGTGCATTCCTTGACGCTCTGCCAAACATCGCCACCGACTTTGGCCTTAAGCCCTTTTGCTGTTGGGGAGCTATAAAGTGTGATTGATGGTTTGATTAGAAGGAGTGTGTCTACTGTAAATAGTGAGGGTCATCTTTGCATAATCAACCCAGTCTGACCCTGATGTACCCATAAAGATAAATTATTTATTATTTTTTACTATGTAAGGTTCTGTAGCAGCAATGTGCCAATCCCCATCCAGGCCAGCTGTAGCCTCACAGCCTGTCAGTCAGTTTGTGTTTTTCCCCTTGGAGGTGGAATTAACAGTGACCTGCTTTCTAATCCGCTGTGGGTGAAAACGATTCAGCACTGAAAGAATGTATTTTCAACAGTAATGACTTGTTGGTGATTATTGAACTGACTGGATGGCACACATTCAGAAAATGTCTGCAAAAAACACTTGCTTGGATAAATGTGTCAGAGAGATTGTCAATAATATTCTATATTCTATTCTATAATAATATATAATATTATATGTGATAAGCTTTAGCTTGGCTGTGGGGACGTCGGCTTCAACATATCATGTGACATGTAACTTTAATAAGAATTTATTACACACCTAAAATGGTCTGCTACCTGGTCTTATCAGGGTGGTTTTGTTCTTCCCATAAAATGTATAAAACAACATAGAGCACATTAAACATGTTACTGTTTTAATGTCTTGAATAGATTAGAGGGAGGCTCTTCCCTTTATGAGCTCCAGAGGAGCCGTGGAGGCAGTTTTTATTAATGCCATGCATCACTGGAGGTATGAAGAAAGAAAACTAGAGAAATGATGACAGATTGACTAGAGGAGTGTGGGAGTTGTGGGTGTTTGGTCAGTGCCCTGCGCTCAACCTCTTTGTTTTTAATAGATTTCCTGTGCGGGTAATTCATTTTAGCATTGACGTATAAACTTTTCCTTGACTTTGCTACAGCCACTGCAAGGGGCAAGCAGTCCTTAGAGAAACTTTGTATTTTTTTACCCAACTGAACTTAAAGTTTAGCAGCAGCGAGGGATAGTGGGCTGTGCTGAATGTGGATGTAATAAGCACATTAGTCGTAGCCTCTATGCATGTGAAGCCAGAGGGCACCACTGCAGGCTGCATCATATTGGAGTTCCCTCCACACTGTATTTTGTATGCGTTAACATGGTTAAACTTTCATTACACACTGTAAAAACATATAAAATGTCAAACAATGAAAGACATCAATGCAGTAGTCCATGACAATTCTTTTTTTATGCAATAACCCTGCCTCTCTGCGAAGACTTGCATTTCCACATTGATGAACATTCCCAGTCTTGGATACAGGATTTGTTATGCTTCTGCTAACAAAAGCTATCTTTGATTTGCATAATATCAGGGAATAAACATGAGATTCGATACAGATGAAATGTGGATCTTTTTTTGAATGTAAAATGCTACAATTTCTGCGGGATGGTGAATTTCTAGTGTGTCACCATTGACATGTGTCTTGTTATTTAGTCACAATAATAACAAGTCAACAGTAGCAAGTCAAAGAGAGCACTATAGGTGAATGGGAAAAGAGAAAGTCAAGTCAGAAGCTCTTTTAGAGGAATATAAAGAAAGACAGAAGAGTTGTAAATTCAGCTGGGTCATTTACCAATGACCAAAACTGGCATGTTTTGCTCTTGACACTTCTGCGGTCACAGTCGGTTGCGACGTGTGCTCTGCGACAGCCTCTCTCTCTCTCACGCTCACTAAATTGCTTTCCTCTCTTTTACTCATGCGTTTTAGCTTGCCTGTGTCTTTATCTTCCAAAACAACACAAATGCACACACAATCACATGCAGGCAGTTGTTATGATGGGTGAAGGGCAATTTCAGCCAGAGGGTCACAGAGCCATTGTTTGTAGACAGTTGCATTTCTCTCGAAACATGAATAGACGTGAATGTATTTCCTAATGCAGTCAACAGTGTTATCGAGATCTAGTTTATGCTTGTTCTGCTGATGCTTTGTATCAAATGCAAGTTGTAGACTTCCATTGATGTTTTTCATGTATTCAAAATGCATTTTCTCTCTCCTCCCTAAACATGGCTACAGCAGCCATTTCTATCCAGGTTTTGGGAAAGATAAAGCTGTGCAGGCCAAATCTCTGCTTTGTGTGTCAATTAGAATGGTCACGAAAGCTGCACACAAGGGGGGGTTGCATTAACATTAAGAAGGGCTCTCAGGCAGCACGTATTTGACTTTTACCATTCATGTTCTGGTCTCTTCTCTGGGTGCTTGTGCAAAGGTTTGGCCACGCTATCTTCCAATCCAATGTGTTTTTTTATTTATAACCTACCCAACCTTTAGAGTAAAACTATAAATATAAAATCAGAATTTAGAACATGAACATGACATATATTTTAGAACAATATTAGTGACATTCACTGCTTTTCTTCTCTTTAACTGTGTTGTAACATTGCCATCAAGTGGTGAGAAACAGAAGTGGTTCACTGTTCATTTGTCCTCAGAGCATTCCAGCATAATCACGGTTGGTTAATCAATATATGTTCTGTCTGTCAGGACTATTGGGTATGGTAGCTCATATGATGTACACCACAGCCTTTCAGCTTACTGTAAGTCTGGGTCCAGAAGACTGGAAACCACAGACGTGGGACTACAGCTGGTCATACATGTGAGTAAAAGTGTTATGACGTTTTTAATCATTGTTAAAAAGCTATATTCAATCCACTTTTTAAAACTCTTCACACAGTTGTTTTTACCAATATACAGTCCAACTAAATCACAATGTATGAAAATCAACTAATGCTATCGCAACATCAGCACTAGTTTTCTTGGGGGAAACAGGAACACTTTCTCACTCATACTCACAAATATCTAAAAGACAACAGAACAACATAGACAATTGTTCTAATAAACAGTAACTGCACCCTAAATTGTGTTTTTTGAGCTGTAAACTAAATAATAGTCTTCTTGCACTGTGATGAGACACATTAGTGAACAGCATTCTCTTTTTTATAAAAAGCTGCATTTTATGGTCTGAAAATGGCTCTAGATGTCACATCCGTAAAAAGAGAATCGCTGCAGGACCTGGCAGGCTTCCAACTGTACTTCTCGTCCGCTTGTGCATCATCAACTTCCAATGTTAATGTTAACGAGGCCCCCCTCTCAGCCCCTCCCCCCCTCACTCAGCGCATTAACTACATTTTAGCATTTTACAAAGTTGTGCAAGGGATGGAGTCATAAGATAAAGTCCTTATATTTAGGGCTGGTTTCACATATGTGGATTAAGCCTAGTCCAAGACTAAAAGAAAAATTCAATGAAGATCTCAATTGAAAAATGTTCTTAGTCTAGGACTAGGTTTGATGTGAACGTTATTTTTATCAGTGTGCATGTCGGAATACAGTACATGTATTGTTTGTGTTTCTGTCATTTAGCTTGGCGTGGAGCTCCTTTACGGCCTGCATGGCATCTTCAGTCACCACCATCAACCGCTACACCAAGACCATCCTGGAGTTCAAGCACAAGCGCAGGAACATGGAGAAGAACTTGAAGATTAAGCAGAAGATGCTGGAGTTGGACTCTCCGGAGCAGGTGTGGGACATGTACATCAGCTCTGTTCCCAGCACAGCTGAGGAGCTGCTGGACCTATCGTCCAACGGACGCAAGCTCTCCAACACCTCCATCTTCCTGGACCTCAACGACCTTCCAGACTCCCAGGTAGAGGAGTACTGTTAAGGGCTGTGTGGTGAACCTTGGGGTAGACCTGGGAGGTCCATCTCCACCTCCCATTGCCCCGACAATAAAACCAAGAGTGATTGGCTTTCTTGCCCTCCTCAAGCTGTGACTCACAAACCCCTAACCCTTATATGATTTATATGAACGGTGCTGTGGAAAGGACAATACACCCCGTCCCCCCACACACACACCCTTCCCCAAGCTGATCCAGTCAGTCCTATGAAAGGCACTCTATTTTTGGCCCCCATTCCTACCACAACATTTAACCATTGCGCTCCTGTATCCACGTGTTTTAATGTACATAGGAGGCTCGCTGACTGTCAGGCAACTTGAATAGCTATGACTTAGCTAGCATATCGATTATATGTACGTTTTGAATATTAGTTACAAATTGTACAAAACTGTCTTGATGCTGTGTGTGTTTCTATGAGTGTGTGTGGTGAGCAGGCATGGTTGGTTGTGCCAATTTGTATGTAATGTACAACCCAAATTTGAAATAGTCGGGACATTATAATAAAAATGAGTGATCTGTACATTCCATTACTAACTTATGTCATTTTACCTTGTGAATTTAATTGTTTTGAAGATAATCTGATGACTGCAAAACACTCAATTGTGACAATTGTGTTTACACTGTATAATATCATCATATTTATTTGACTTACACTCATTTAATGTGTGGGCACTGAAGACACCTGTTTGTGAAGTATAGCAAGTATAATTCCCTCCCTTTCTTCTTTTATTTAGGTTTTCAAGTACACATATTGTACAGGACTTTCGTTCCATATTAGGTGCCTCTTGATGCACTTTCTCAATAAGCAGTTTTCTTGTTCAGAAAGAAGAGAAGATACCTGTGTTTTTGTTATACTTGTTTTTCTGTTGTTTTCTGTTACATGTCATTCGATTAAAAACTGTTATTTGCAATCCATGTTCGCGTCTTATCGCAACCTAACACAAGCTTCACAAATGGCTGTCTTCAGTGCCCACATATTTAATAGGTGTAAGTAAAATAAATGTGATTATGTTACACAGTGGTAAACACAACTGCCCCAACATGTTTTGGAGTTTGTTGCTGTCATCAGATACAACTTCACGTAATGTGTTGATGTATTATTGTATTATTTGACAGCGTGAATGGAATTTACACATCGCTCATTTTTGGTTTCATTAGCATTTTCCATAATGTCACAACTTTTTTGAATTGGGGTTGTAAATGATTCAACACACATATTTTTAACTCTCCTGTTGAACATATTTAGGATTCTTTTGATGTTTTATAGTAAACAAGACGTATTTAATAATGAACATGAACTGAGAAAGATCATAGGGCTTAACACTATGTTACTGCTGTAAAGGTGGACTGATCCAACATGAGAACATACAATAGAGCTGGCTACTGTACTGTATCGTAGGGTATACTAGCCTAGTAGCCTGGCATTATATCATACAACATAGAGCAGTTGTTTTTGAGGGTCAAGGTTTATTGTTTATAATGGAGTGCTATCCCTGCAGTGAGTTTAGGCCAATGATGTGTTCTACCTTCAGATGTCTCAAGAAAAACTACACATGAAGGGCGTCTGGTCAGGTCTGATCAGTCATGCTGAGTGCCTTTTGTTTACATGTCTCATCAAACTACATGCTCTGTGCTCACTGTTCAAAATGAAGGTGATGGTTTTCCATAAAGTCCTATAATTATCCACTGCCAAAAAACATCTGATTTAATTCTCCCAATGTAGAGAGGATGAAACAAACTGCTTTTGTCAATTTCTAGGTAGCATTAATTTCATAAGGGGAAATTACTGTGGATATGTAAGAAATGTATTTGACTTGTAGATGGGTACTTCATGTAGAATGAAATAACATAGTATTAATGTATGGAGCAACAGTGACACCAATGGCCTATTTGCAGAAACTTAAAGTGCATTTGAAAATGTATACTTCAGTTTTGTGTAATTATTTATTTATAGTGAATTGTGTTAAGTTATCACTTAATTGTAAATATTGAAACATGGCATTTATGCGTATGCCATTTCACCTAGGCCTATTTATTGTAGAAAGTTTTGTCTTAGTTATTTCCCTCTTACATTTATGTTAAATTATTTGAAACATACAAGATTTAAATGGTAATAAATATGAGGAGTTTCCTTTACTTGATGAAAAACAAAATTGAATGACAAAAACATATTAAAATATAATTGTTTAGGTGTGTTTCTTCCTGTTTCTCTCCATTGCTCTCTTTGCACACAAGATGGCACTATATTCACATTTGTTGGCCATAGGCAGTAGTGTTAATGTGCAAGAAAAGCATTACACACGATAACACATTTCAATTGAGGAGAATGTGGAAAAACAGAATTACTTGTCTCAAAAAACAAACTTATTAATGTAACAAATTACTTTTGTAGGCATTAAAGACAAGCTCACATAAAATGTGCCTGCTATTACCATCAAACTATGGCTATTACATGTAAGGTCATCTTCATAATGACCTGAGGGAATAATGGAGCTTACCTTCACAGACAGCATGTTATATATGAACCCTTAAAAGGTTTTTCATCTAAAAGACACAACAGGTCACTGTTGAAACATCACAGGGGTTATTCAACCCTCCGGGCTCAATAACGGCTTTCTGAGAAAAGCAATAAAAACATGTTTTGCTTCAAAATAGTTATTTTAATATTTTATGCTTTCACACTAGTGCAAATACATGCAAACATAAAACAGGAGACCCTGTAAAACAATGAATTCCCAAAAGCTTCAAACATCATGTCAAAAACAGTATACCATGCCTCAACAGCTTTACATATGTTGATATGGTTGTACCCTGCTCCTTCCACTCATGGTAAAGTGGGACAGTGATTTGTAAGTAGCCTAGCATGGTGTCCCACCGTGTCAGTGGCTGCAGCACTTAGAGGCAGGGATCAAAGCCGGTTCCCCTACATCCACATATCCACATTCATTATTCAAGGATACAAAACCACTCAGTCAAATCTGAGCTGTTATAAAGATTTGTCTCTCTTGCGCTTGCACCTCCACTGCTCCGTACATAAAACATGAATCCCCTGTTTTCGGGAATAATGCTTAGTGGGTGACACTCAATATGGCTGTATTGATTGGCGAGAGGTGTCTTTATCTCCCGACCTCTGTGATGGCGAACAGGTATAGGAGACGGGATGTTCCGGAGGTATGCAGTCAGGAGCATGAGGATGCATGCATGAGGAATGTGTTTGGAGTTTTTCCCCTCACTATTTTGCAGAAACTGCAATGACAACATATATACGGTTTATACTGCTGACTGGAGACGCTAAACACTTAAGCTACAATACTGAGTTTTACCATTCATATAGCCATTCTGTGTTGTACAATTAGCTCAAACACGTTAGCTAGCTTGTTTTGGTGTGATCGCTATCACTCATACAGTAACACTGCCCACACACAAATGTCCAACCACCAGTGATGCAAAAGGTGATACAGAGAATTAACACACCTTTTCACTGAACATCTATGTGACACATGAGGCGGCATTGTTCTGGAAGGATGTACAGTAAATACTGTATATTGACACTGGGAGTCTGTCAGACATATCCACTTAAATTCTCCATTAGTCATCGCCTAAACAATGCAGGATATTCAGTCCGCAGCAGTGTAAGGCTGTGCCTATCCTATAGCCGCTGATTGCCGGAAGCATGTTCCACAGTCAGTAGGTCACTGCCATCCAAAGTCCTGACCAGCCATGTGATAGAAGCG
Organism: Forbesichthys agassizii; assembly: GCA_026546735.1. Lineage (NCBI taxonomy): Eukaryota > Metazoa > Chordata > Actinopteri > Percopsiformes > Amblyopsidae > Forbesichthys > Forbesichthys agassizii. Next base: position 8,903 of record JAODLL010052109.1, read on the forward strand.
TTGATTGTGTGGCCTGTAAAACTCCCTCAAGCTCCGGATCACCTCTGGGTCAATAGAGGCATGGGTCCTGCCTTTAGTCTTGCCCAGACAGTGGGGCTTGCTGCTGCCCTCTGGCTTCTTCAGGCAGGGGAAGCCCTTGGTCTTGTTATAGTAGAAGTGCTTGTCCGTGATGATCCTCTGGAGGCCCAGGAAGTCCTGCACCTTCCCAAGCTCCCCAGCTGGGTTGGAGATGAGCCGCTCCCCGCTGACCAGGTGAATCTGGTCCCTGGGGAACCAGGCCAGCCAGCGCTCCAGGTGTTGTGCATAGAGGCCTATCCACAGGGGGCTCCACTGAGAGTCGATCTGACCTATTGGACCAAAAGACCAGACATGAATTATTAGTATTAAAGAGAGAGGTGTTTTTGTATTGATTTGAGTTCAAAAATCAGCAAGCCTTCTCCAGAATTACGTATCATAGGTACAATGTAGGTACAATTGTGTTGAAGTGCCCCAAAGAAGCTTTGCACACCATCTCACTGTTAATATGTTTAACACAACCAGAAGGGGAGTTCCATCACCATCATCTTAACCATAACTATCACCATTATCACCATCATCATCACCATCAGAGCCATAGCAATGGTACCTGTGGTTCTGTTCTTAAAGGCGAGCCTCTCAAACGAAGGTATGTTGGGCGTCTTGGAGATGATCTGCGTGTAGTCGGATATGGCTCGGGTGACGGGGTCACGGACCACCACGATCAGCTTGACGCCTTGAGACATCGCACGGACCCTCTCAGGCGTCTCTGCCGTGACGAAATATCGAGGCGTCTTCTCCATGACGATCTGGCCATCCAGAGCTTTGGGCATCATACTTCTGGAAGCACAGGTAATTAATTGAAATTAACTTAATGTTAATGTGTTTGAGTTGTTGTTGTTGTTATTATTGTGTAGGCACAATGGTACATAATTACTGGTGAAGATACGACTCAATACATATAATATTATACAGTATACTGTCTAATATGTGGTGTGTATATATATATATAGATAGATATACCTGCTCCTGGGAAGACATTCCTGTCTAATGGCTGGCCTCAAAACAAGACAACACTACATC
>JAODLL010052109.1:15000-19199 GCA_026546735.1 Forbesichthys agassizii
TGTGGATGGACATCGTTAGATAACCAGCTTTTGAAATTGGTGGGCATGGAACACACTCATCGAGTGCGAGACCAATCCTGTTTATTACAGTATGTTTACTGGTGATTACATGTTCGGAGATCAATCCCTTCCAAATACGACTACTCAAGACTCCTTTTCTCTGCCGGGTGCTCGAGCATAGCCTCGCGAGATCAGGATGGTTTCACAAGGCTATTTAGCTTCAGTTTAATTTTGCTACCAGAATCATTCTGGAAAGCTTAGAAATCATTGCATTGTGTCTGAGTAGCAACTGATCTTACCAATCAGCGTCGTATAGCTATACAGGTGTGTATAGATGTGCAGCATGGCGTGCCAACAGCGAAAAAGACCAGCTGGTTCAGCAAATCATCTGCAAAGTATTTTTTGAAAGTGCCTGCCCTTTTCAAACAGTTTTGATGGACGGCTCCCCAGATGAACTTGTGACGAACAATCCATCTGGCATGTCAGGTTAACTTTAGCAGTCAAAATGACCAAAATTCCAATTACTAATACATATCCAAATAAGCTGGACCCAAAAGGGAGCAAAGCAAATTCTGAGTAAAGGTCTATTTAATTTGGAGACATGTATATAACCAATATAGTTTATTTGCAAGTTAAAGTCTCAACAGTCAATGTTGAAAAATATTATCCCATAAAATGATATTAAGTCTTATGTAAATGTTTCAACCTATCAATGAGCTGTGAGATCGTACAACGCCAATCTGAATAAATCCAGGATACCATACATCCCTTCACAAATCCAGAGATGACATCACACACTCAGGACTCAAGCACTGGACTTTTTGTTTCAAAAAATGTTCTAACCAGTAGATGTTGACCAAAATAAGTGGCTTAACTTAAAAGTGGCAGTAGCCTTGGTCTCTCACCTCAGAGAAAAATTACAAGCAGTGCCTTGCAATGACATACTGTAACCAGCTCCTTTTAATCAATCTGGTTTTCTCTTTGAATTTTAACTGACTGGAGTGACTCAGTGAAAATCAATAGCAGCGGGCAGCCACATGTCCTCTCAGGTTAAAGCTCTGCCAGTAACTTGAGGTCAATAACATGCTGATACATCTCAGATGAAATCAAATTAAATAACATTGCTGCCCTCAGGTTCAGGGTGAGCTTGCCCACATATTCAACCCCCTCTTTGGTGACAGTCCCCTGTGTTGAAACTAAGGTCAAGGGAGATGTGTGAGGCTGCAGGAACACAGTTCACCTTTTAACCCCCGGCTCACTCATACCTTTAGCTTCCCTCCTGTCATCATCACATCCTCCACGGTCTCCCATAACAACCACCCTGTCGATCTTTCCACTAACATGGACTCGCCATAAAGATCACCATGACATATTATTACATGTGTGGAGTTCATTTCTCACATTGCCAACTGAATGGTTTCCTTGAGAGCTAGCGAAGAGAAAGAAAGAGAAAGAGAGAGAGAGATATGGCAACGGAGGCTGTAACATGACCTCCGTGGGTCTCTAATGGGGGGGGGGGGTTATGCCTGTGCAGGATAAAGCTGTCGACTAATTGTAACAGAAGCTGGGCTCACCAGCGCTAACCATCCTAATGCTGAAGTCAATTCAAGGTCACAGATATGGAGCGATCGATCTTAGAAAAAAAATAAAACCCAGTGAGTAAGAAAGTTCTATTCCATCGCTGGGCTCGTCTCAGCTCCATTCCTGATCCAATCTCCTTGCCGGGAGCCATTAGTGGTTTCTTGTCAGGGCCTCTGATCTGGACTGCCCTTGTGCAGCTTAAGAGGAAGAGGGATTCTTGAGGAGAAGCAACACTTAACTGCCGTAACATTTTCTGTGACAGGGTCTCACAGATAAGAAAGTGTATTGATTTGGCACACATGAAATATGTGCAGTCTCAGCTTCTTCTTTTAAAGAAGCATTACAGATCATGTCAGTGTATCAGATGCCATTGTGCAGTATGGTGGGTTATATGATCACTTTGTTACAATCTTAAAATAATTTGTACAATATCAAATATAACCAAATAATAATCTAATAAAATAATTATCTGACACTGTAAAATATTATTTATGAATTATTTTCTCCTAAAATAAAATGTAATATTACTAACTCATGAGTTTAATCCATGAGTATACAAACTGAATAAATAGGAAGTTAAATTTAACAAAAGTTATGTCAACAAGTGTATTTAAAAAAAAGTAACATGCATAATAAGTAATATCAGCATATTGTTTATTGTCTACAGAATAGTCAATAATAACATATTCAGCTCTTCATTAGCTGTTGTTTGCTATGTTATGAAGTGGCATGGAGACATAATTAAGTGTCAGAGCACTGTGACCTCAGGTCAGAGGTTAATTGACAGAGCTGACAGTGATGTCAAGTAGCTTCACATGCAGAGAGCCCCATCTGGCCAGGGGGAGACATGACAGTCTGGTGTCATGTTCACATGGCCTCTATGACCATCACACACACACACACACACACACACACACACACACACACACACACACACACACACACACACATTTAGATAGCCATTGTGTGTTCTGATTTTGTCCCACTCATTTCATAAATCTTTGATTCGGCAAAAACAGTGCTAATTTGATTGTAATGGTTTGGAGCTATTTGTTCGCATTTTGAGCATATTTTATACATTGAGAATCCAGTGTGCATGTTTTATGTGACACACACACGTTTGTACAGGACAGCATACACTGTATTTGCTATGTACACACACACACACACACACACACACACACACACACACACACACACACACACACACACAGTCACTGCAGAATAATGATATGTAAAGTGACCACACCAAAAAAATGATCTGAAATCATCATGAAAAAGTCTCTGTTTTAAAGATTGCTCTTGCCTTTAGGAAATATTAAGCACGTGTCCTATATAGAGCACATATGTGAGATGCCCTGTGGTTGCATGCTGCCACAATTCCAACAAGGTATTTCACAAGTTTTTGTGGAAATACTGAAAATAGGGCCACATGACAACACTGGCGCATAGAAAGCACACGTGAGAGAGAACGTTCTCTTTCAAGCACGCAAGAACGAGCATGCATGCACATATGCGCACATGCACAAACTGGCTGCTCACTCAGATGGCATGGGCTGTAAGACTGTCGCCTAAACCTCTGCGGGATGGCGGTGAATGAATTTGGAATGGGGTATATAAAAAGACATCTTAGAAGAAGATATAGCAATAACGGAAACAAAATAAGAGAACGAACACATTTGTCATAATCTATATAGACAGGCAGACACACAACTTGAATGAATACATACCTGTACCAGCCCAGCCCTCGTGCGTAATGCCGGTCAAAAAAGTGCGGCTCTGAGCCGAGCGCACGGATGTCCGGGTGCAGCCGGAGGAACTCCAGAAGAGCTCTCGTACCTCCCTTCTTAACCCCTATGATGAGCGCCTGTGGTAACCTGCGAGTCGCCGTCCAGTCCTTAGCAGACCCGTTCGTCTCTAAACCAGGGGTCAGTGGGCTCGGTTCCCCTGCATACGAGGACGACGATGCGCCCTCGTCCAGCAACGGAATGACGTCTCTGTAGACGGTACCATTGTTGTCTTGAAGCCACCCTGACAAAAGGAGGTCGTGCGCGGGTGGGTTGAGTCCGGTGTTCTCAGTGAGTTCTGACTCGCAGCATCCCGTGAGGAAATAGACCAGCGAGAAGCAGAGGACTCCCACGGAGGACATCATCGCGAGCCGGTGCAGGGTCCTGCGCGTGTCCAGGTTCGGGTGATGATATTGATGATAAATGGTCGCCATCCCTCACAGAACCCTATAAGAGGGGCCATTCTACCGAACGTTTAGCTCACATAACTGCTAGTTCACACCTAGCGAGAACTTTTTACACAGGAGTCTCACTTTGTCCCGTCCACATGCGTTTCATGTTTGCGCCTTCACAGTGCCCGCGTGAAACCCACGTGAAGAGCAAACCTCTGGCGCGTCCTTTTACAACGTTCACATCGCTGCTGTAATGTTCATTCATGCAGCCACCTTCACTTGGTGTGTGGAGGGGAGAAAATATACAGCTTTAATATCCACTCTTTCTCTACGGGATTACGTTCTGGCTCATCGTAGCTCTCTGGGGATTTGTGTACAGGGATCTCACCCCCCCCCCCCATCTCTCTCTCTCTCTCTCTCTCTCTCTCTCTCTCTCTCT
>JAODLL010052120.1:0-19196 GCA_026546735.1 Forbesichthys agassizii
CACACAAACACGCACACTCATGCAAACACACACGAACACACCAAACACACCAAACACACACAAACACACACAAACACACACAAACACGCACACTCATGCAAACACACACGAACACACCAAACACACCAAACACACACAAACACACACAAACACGCACACTCATGCAAACACACACGAACACACCAAACACGCACACTCATGCAAACACACACGAACACACACAAACACACACAAACACACACAAACACACCAAACACACCAAACACACACGCAAACACACAAACACAACACAGGCATGCATGCACACACACACAAACACACACGCAAACACAAAACAAACATGCATTCAGCCACACAAACACAACACAAATACAGGACTCCATTCAGTGTCTCAAGGAAGGTCAACTCCAACGCAGCGGCGCTCAACCGGGGACTTTCTACACATAGTGCATTATGCTTGTAATTTGGATTAGGCAATTTAAATGACTCCCAACTTCCCAACAAAGAGTCTTCAAAGACTTTTGTGTGTAACTTCAGACCTGAGTACAGTTGCTCAGTATAAAGGGATTTGTTTCATACAATAAATCATAGCTGTTACAACATAATTATGATGTAATTACTGTGTGGTCTCATCTTGTCATAATGGATTGGATACAGTATGCAAATACTTTACTTTAAGAATGTTGAATGAGCTTTGAGCCTGTATTCATTTAATGTCCTTTGTTGCATTTAAACTGGTTTTTGTTCTTCTTTAAATCAATTGCCGTGTGTGTGTGTGTGTGTGTGTGTGTGTGTGTGTGTGTGTGTGTGTGTTAGTGTTAGTGTTAGTGTTAGAGGGAGAGACACATTTCTTCAATATTGCATATTTTCAGTAACCAACTAATCCAAACATTGCTTCTCTTCGACCATTTGTTCTAAACCCAGCGACCAAACAATGTGCACACTTATCAAACATTTGAGTTTAGCATTTACTGTAATTTTCCACTACTACTCATTGTGTTAGTGTGTGTTTACTGTTGCTGTAGTGAGCCAGCAGAGCTCTGGCCATGTTCCACTGAGATCTGAGGAAAGGTTATTTTATATATATATAGCTAAATATCCTACTGTATAGTATTTGATTTTTTGTTTTGTTTTGTAAAGTGACTTAGAGTACTAAAAACGCTATATTAATATAAGTTATTATTATTATTATTATTATTATTATTATTATTATTATTATTATTATTATTATATACACTACAGAGTGCACCAGCTAGTCTGGTAATCTTGGGGTTCGACTCCAGTCAGTCAGATCATGTGTTCAAGCCTGTGGTTCAAGCCCAGCATTTGGTTCACCTACAGTATAAGCACGCCTAACTAATGCCTTTTCCTTTTACAGTAATTTATGTTGTTTTTCTTGTTGTTGTTGTTGTTTGTACTAATGCACTAATATGTATTTACCACAGTAAAACACTTATTTACTTAATGTATTGTTATTTGTTTACTTACTTATATACCATCTGACACCAGTTTACACGATCTTACACCGTCTTAGACATGCATGGTGGAGCATATGCATGGAAAATGTTTTCATGTCTGTGTGTGTGTGTGTGTGTGTGTGTGTGTGTTTGTGTGTGTGTGTGTGTGTGTGCACGCAAACACAGACACTAATATTCATCTGCAAATATTATTACTCCCACAGTAGGGATTAATACCAAATATTGTTCTCAGAAGAGGGATACACACAAACCACACTGCCCAACCCTTAGCACAGACACACACACACACATGCACAAACACAAACACACATGATGGCATCGTGAGTGAGTGTTTCCTGGCCTTTTGCTCATCCCTAAGGGAGTCTTACCAGAAATGTGTCGACCCGGGATCCACCAAATATCCAAATCTTTCTGAGGTTTCAAACGTTAACAACTAGCATAGTTTCATGGCCAGCCAAGTGACTGTTAATGTGCGGACAGGCTTAACCAACTACATTTACAACGTGCGTAATTTCTGCAATTATTGAGAACATAATTCAAACTTTAACTTTTTTTTTTGCTAAGAGAGTTTAAGAACTGAAACATAGTTGGGACAAAAGCTAGCACAAAGCACCCTGGTTCGCCATAATCCAATAAAAAATGTTAAAATAAAAACTTTAAATAAAAAGCTGTTTTTATGTAACCACTGTACTTTACAGTATATACTGTACACTTAACTTGGCTACTGGATATGACAACAACAGAAGATGTTAATGGATTCAAGATTGTTGTGATTATCCGCTAACAATACTTTTGCCAAGGAGAGTGATAGACAGACAGACAGACAGACAGACAGACAGACAGATAGATGTACCATTGGCTCACAGATATAGCCTACACAGTTAAAGATTTTGCTATTTTTTAACGTGTGTATTTGTGTGGCTCTAAGTGGAAAACGCACAAAAGCTGGTCACGTATGAGTGCGGCAGATTGACAAGACAGTAGTGGCTTGACTGAACATTACTTTTTAATTTTCCCCAAAAGGGACTTCTGCATCATGACCTCAATTTTTTTGGAATGAGCTTTCACTTTTTAACCCAGAAGAGCTGCATTTTCAGTTCTGTACACAGATTGTTATCTTAGTTGTGTAATCTGCAGGCTAACAAAATGTCAACAGCTTGACTGTTCTGGGGAACGGCACTAGGTTATATTCCTGTTTATACTCGTCACTATAATTCACCACAATAATACTGTATCTGAGAACGTCTGTATAGTAATGCAGAAAATCTGCAATACGTGGGATTTTGAGAGTCGATATCTGGCCTTATGTGAAACTGAGTTGACACATCGTGAAACTTTGGGCAGCCAAGCTTGCTTGCTATGAGGAGTCGTGACGTAAACAAGCTTCCCAACCGATGTAGTATTCGCACGTAAGTGTTACAGATCATTCCCGGATGGTTGGGGCGTGGGGGGGGTAGGTTTGTTTGACTGAGCGCAGCCTTTCACATCCTGCAAGCCCGGCTAGAAGCCTGGCCAGCATCAACTTTTCCCCTCTGCACGTTGTTTAAACGAACTGAGATGGAGATAAATCTGTGGACTGCTGGTCTCAGGTCAGTGCTGGGAGCTATTGGAGTGTGGACAGCATATAGATTGTATATGTTTATGGAAAACGCTCCAAATAGACCTGGGAAAAGTCAGGCCCGGAGGCCTTATGTGGCCCCAGAACATTCTACCCCGGCCCGCCCGGTAACTGTTACGTTTGATTATGAAAATTATGTTGCATAGGAATAGCCTATATAGAGTATGCATAAATATGCAAGTTAACTATTTTGTGTTTAATTTTAAAATGTTTTAGCATGTTTGTTAAAAACATTCTCTGACATCAATGTGAACATACTGTAATTGCCCACCCCTGCTCCATAACGTCACCTAAGAATGTGTTTGAAGACCGACCTGTGATGGCTATGGCGTGACCGACCAAATCTTCAGTACCTGACTCCGCCTGTAATGCCCCTTCTTCAATTATAATGGCTATTAAAATATATTTATAACTGATGAGTTGTATAAATATTCAGTATGTAATTCAGTACTCAGTATAAGTACGGAGTTATTTGTTGATGTGATGTGTACACTGCCTGTGTCGACTGAACATGTGAAAAAATATTTGTATTGGTTGTGACAAAATTATTTTAACAATGTCCAGTGATCACCTGACAAAACATTTGCATCATCTTTATACTGTACTTCCGTCATCAAACACTTGCTGTTGTTTGTTTTTACGCACGATGTCATCTTGATGTGACGTCGATCGATGTCATCCTCCACTGTTGTTTCAGCTTTCATCTTTTTTAATAAGCGAGAAATGGTTGGCGTTGGTTCAGTTTCATTGCCAGCAGTTACCAACATATCTTCAAAAGATGTTAGCATGCTATGCGCAGCTAATGCTACTGGAGACTACCACTAAATTGGCCTACAGTCTAATGAAGCTTCCTACATTTGTTTGAAGTGAAACGACACACCAGAATGACACACGTAAACAACAACACATTCAAAAGACAGTGGAGGACGACAGTCAAACCACAAGGAAGATGACACATCGAGATGACTTGGTCAAACAACAGTGAGTGCTGTACAGTTTTAAAGTCAAACTCACACAGAACATTTTTTGTCAGGTGATCGATCGACATTGCCAAATTAAGTACAGTACCATGTCAGTATAGTTGAACTGACATGTTCAGTCAACATAGATAGAGTGCCCATATCACATGTGCAGTCATCATAGTGTGCACATCGACTTATTTCTGACAAACGGAACCATACCTACATATACTGTGTAATGAGCAGGAGTGGCAGGGAAAAAAGGTTATTAGGTGAAAGGGGGTGTGTAAGCTTGTAAGTACAGTCTGTGTGTTGTTTGTTTACATGTCTGTGCATGCGTGTATGTGTCTGTGTGTGTGTGTGTGTGTGTGTGTGTGTGTGTGTGTGTGTGTGTGTGTGTGTGTGTTTGTGTGTTTTTGGCTACAGAGAGCTGAAACCATAGAGGACCCAGCCTACTCCCACAGTGGAAAGAATGATGGCATTTTTGAATGCAACTGACCAAACAGATGCATCCCTGAAGTGTGTGTGTGTGTGTGTGTGTGTGTGTGTGTGTGTGTGTGTGTGTGTGCGTGTGTTCGTGTGTGTTATTTTGTGAGTCACTTTCAACTTTTTTTTTTTTTTTTTAATCTGTTTATGTCATCGTATCTGAATGTGAGCGTGTGTGCGCGCGTGTGTGTGTGTGTGTGTGTGTGTGTGTGTGTGAGTGTGAGGGTGAGGATATGTTCAGAAAGAAGGACGGCCTTTATTTAAAAACTCCCAAAGTCCTTTCTAATTGGCCCAACAGCAAAGGAAGCTTTTAACGATGCGTAGGTGTGCGTGCATATGCATGCGTGTGTGTGTGTGTGTGTGTGTGTGTGTGTGTGTGTGTGTGCGTGCTCAGGTGAGCATGCGTGCAAGGCTAGGCTTTACAAGCGTTTAAGTGACCACATGAGCCAGCAAGTGCGCTTCATGTGGTCTGAGCATCCTGCCATGGTTAGCATAACAGTGTTTACAGTCAGGCCGCTGCCTCCCTGACCAGCCATGGAACAACAAACACTTACTGGAGATGCTTCACAACCAGAAGCCAAGTCCTGCAGCGTAGGTGGGAGGAAATAAAACCTTGTGTGTGTGTGTGTGTGTGTGTGCACGTGTGCGCTCTCTGCAGGTGTCAGGAAAACTAGCAAGAAATCTCAAGGAATGCAAAACATGATAGGCTCATGTACTGTCAGCTATTCCCAGAACAGATTTGTTGTCTAATCATACTTTGTAGGTTCTTTGTAGGTTCAAACCATCTCATGGTGATGTCAGCACATCTGTGTTACTTTCCAAGCCTGTGTAATGCCCCCTCATGCCTAGCCAAGATTTAGATATTCGGCTGTTGTGTTTGAAACATAGCTGTCCACAAAGGTGCTGTCATCTAGGGGAGATGTTCCGTAGAGCGATGGTCAGAGAGACACCGCCTGTTAGCAGTCTTGAATGAAGCTTGTTGCTTTGTATGTTTTTTTGTTTTTGTGTGTGTGCGCTCTGCGACCCTGTTTCCACAGCAACCCTAACAGACAGTCGCAGTCGAGACAACGGATGGCTGGATGGCCAGTGTGAGTCCTGTTTTCTGATCACAGAGATCCCCCCCTGATTCAAACACAGTGTCTGCACCGGACCACGTGTGCTGGTGATTGGCGGGCCATTGACCACCACAGGACCACAGCCACTACAGCTTCTCTGAGCCTCCGCCAAAGATATTAGCATGCTAAACAAAGATACAGTGCAATGTTTAAGCATACTGTATCTTTGCAAACAAAAATGGAACGGTTCCGCCAAAGATATTAGCATGCTAAACAAAGATACAGTGCAATGTTTAAGCATACTGTATCTTTGCAAACAAAAATGGAACGGTTCCGCCAAAGATATTGAAGTAATAACCAGATGGAGCATTGTAATGCCTGTCAATGGAAGTATTACTGGAACGCTTTTGGTCTACTATGCATGGCCTTAAACAAAGTCAATTAACCCTGAAACTGGCCTCAGATTGATCATATGTACTTGGGAATTCATGTAATATACGCCAATTACCCATTAACGTCCCCAGAGAGAAATAATTGGGAATATTATGATGAAACCTCCTCATTGACTTTCATGGATCTCTGGGTCATTCTAGTCTACAGAAAAGGTACTGTAATAGTTTATCAAAGCGCTCGATCGTCAGGCCTACTTTTTAGGTTTCTGCAAACACACAAACCAACCTTGCATGCGTAATTTAGAACATCGAATGGAAGGGGGCGGCTTCCCAGTATAAACATAATATATATTAGGCATGAATCATGATTTAGGACAGTTATGTAGAATCATGAATGTATTATTAATATTTGACAAGAACTTATGAATACAACATACCAGTTGGATCAATTAAATGATTGTGAAAGGTAGTGTGGCTGGTCTTATAAAACGTAGTTGTAGTATATTTCTGCTCCTACACAATATACTATACTTTCACCGTCACCGATGTACCGAAAATGTACCGAAAATGTACCGAAACGTGTGAACCGAACAGTGACTTCAGTATATCGTTACACCTCTAATACTCTGATATATACAGTATATTATATATTATATACATTATTATATACTGTATATATAATATTTATTAGGCTATACTATATTTTACTTGGGGTATTCAGTGAATGCCTTGATGGCCCTGGTATTACAGTGATACTACAGTGATACAATACATTTGTAAAAGGTGTTTACAGTATGGGATGTAGTGCTGATGAATGGAAGAGGCTATGCCTTCTTAGTCAGAGCTAGATGAAGAGGAATCTGGAATGCCTGCATGTCTGTCCACATGATTGTCCGATTCCTGGACTGCCTTCCGTATGTCGGTGCCATTGCTGTGGTTTGCAGACAAACTGACGTGTTCCCACTCAATGGAAGGATGGGTCCACAATAAACAGGGGGTTTTCCTCTCGGCTGACGTGTGGAAGTCTGAGCACATGGCCAAGATATGCTGTCTCTTAAAACCATGGGTAGGTATGTATGAAGATACCTGTGTGCGTGTGTGTGTGTATGTGAATCTAGATGACAAAGTCTGTCACCAGATGTGGAGAATGTGCAAATGACAGACAGACAGACAGACAGACAGACAGAAAGACAGACAGACAGACAGAGACACATTCTTCAGAAGAAGAAACTGTAAAACTATGTAAATAAAACAAGAAGATCAAGATTCATAATCAACTGCAATCAATTGTTGGCTCACATATGACCTGCATGAGTAAAATACCAAGCGTGACAGTGAATGCAATCTGAAAGTTTAGAGCACACTTCAGGGCAGAAGCAAACATGCAGTGAGCGATATGACAGACCTAATCTTGTCAATATTCGGAAACAAACGGTTTTGCGTGCGGGGGGTACCCAAAATGCACACCAGCAGGGTAGCTGAACACAGATTTAATAAATATATATATAGTTACGAGCGGTACAGACCTTGTTATCACAAGCATGACAAGGACAAAGGACAATGAACCGACAAAACAAGGTATGACTCAAGAGCTTATAAACGAAGACACCATTGGACAGAACATAAGGGAGCTACATTTACATGCCGTAACGAAAGCTGTACTTTCTGGTGGGAATTTGATGCACAAAATGCTGTCTTTGTGTTCGTCTTGAAGCATTATTCATTCTTTGCAGTGCTTCCTGAAACTTGACTTGCGGTAATGATAAACAGGTACTATGATTCTTCTATGAAATATTCTTTTATTTCTGTAGGGTATGGTGGAACCCGAGAAGGCTCGGCGTTTGATCTTTGACATCGATCCACCTGATGTTCAGTCTCCTCATTCCTGACCTTGAGATCTTTAGAATGACGACACTCTCACATAAACCTGATAAACTTGTTATCTTTAATGTTGCATTTGGAAAAGTGAAAGGCTTTGCCACAGGTTGGAACTTACAGTTAGGAAGCTTATAAACTTTCAGTTGCCCTTACTGTATGTTATTTTGTTATTTTGACACAAGTATGTTTTCCTTTCAGGAATACTACCATAGCTTACATTAGGCTAACATCACAGTGACTACTGCTCTCTTCTCAATGCCCACAAGGATAACAATATGCAGTGCTCTGCCTTAGACAGAGGCAGAAACGCAAACAGTGCAGGTTACATGACGAGATCAGTGCGATAAAGCCATGTGGACCGTAGCAAAAGTGAGACCGAGAGCCTCCCTAAAGTATGCGCTATGTGGTCATATCTAGTGACTGTATGCATCAGCACCGAGCGATAGATTAGGATCAATGTAGAGCATTTGAAATGACCTAGATTGACAAAATGTGACACAGATCATAAACCCAGATATTGGTTTCCTTTACCTGTACTGAAAAGGTCTCCTTCCCAGTTTTGGTGGGTAAAAAACGTGTTCAGTTGCATGTGACCGTGGCATTTGTAATTTATGGCTTACACCAGAATAGTGTGATTTTTGTCACCGCTGGTCACACAGCCCATAAATGTATTCAAATGGCCAAAAGTAGGCTAACATCAAATGGATCGTTAAAAACCACATGGCATCCCATAATATTTGCAATGAAAACAATAATAAAAAGTGTGCCCTTAGCAGTAATATAGCATTTTATAATGAAATGATTGTGATAACCAGTGTTCTGTGTGACCATCAGGCTAGCACCGACCCCGGACACACTTCAAGCGACTAGCAGTGATTTAGCGATGAGAATGAAACTCATATTTGACTGAGACGAATACCAGTGGGAGCTAAGGATATCATTGACAAGTTGACTGAAACTTTTCGGATTTATACGAGAGGTTTACATAGGCAGCCAAATGTAATGACTTCTATATAACATGAGTTTGAATGTGATTGGTTAATTCTGAACACAGCCACATCCACAGCTATATGAGGGTGTGTACACTTATGCAACCAAGTTATTGTAAGGTTAATATTTTTCATTTTTCCCCCCTTAAAGCTTTCAGTTTGTTTTGAATGAAATGTTCACATTAAAGGTGGAAAATATCTGGCATTATTTATTTCTCATTCTTTTACATCAGAAAAACCTGGCATTTTAACATTGGTGTGTAGACTTTTTATATCCACTGTTTATGAATTAATGTAGCTAGTATGTAAATTAGTTTTACAAATAAAAAGTGATAGTGTGTAATCACTAAGTAAACATGGCCTGGCCACTCTTTATTGGGAAGTGTTAACAGTTGTTGCCTCCTACTGGGCATAGACCTCTTTTGTCTTTTAATACTTTAACCAATCGACAAATGTTTTGATTCTCTCATCTAGCTCTACCACTATTCCAAAATATGCTTGACTTCAATATCATCTCACTAACCCACCGTGATTGGTCCACCAGCAGGGTGGCTGTGGAAACACTAATGCCAACATGGTTTCCAGACTATAATCTCAGCGAAAACATGAGCTGAGGAGTAGTCTGGCGAAGCCAGGATAGCGTTTATTATTTTTTCTGGTCAGAAGTCGGAACTTTTGAGATGTGCTCGAATGCAGCATTAGTACAAAGAGCTAGCGGTAACCGGATAAGAGTAGCTCTACTCATGGGTGGGGCTCCCAACAGTACATTGTGTATTGGCGAATGCCATTGCCAGACATGCTCAAGAATGCAATCAAAGAAATACACAGACACACATAACTTATCCTCATGTACACTTATATACACGTGTCACTTTATAAACAGATAGCAGATAGGTAGCTTCGTTGATGTGGCAGGTGTGGAGAGACATGAACTAGCTGTATGCTGGCATGCTGCCTGCTGAAGCCAAGGTCAGTGAGAGAGGGGTCAAGGAGAGAGGGGTCTTCCCAGAAGCACACTCTCAAGTAACTCACATGTGACATACACGCCATGCCTGTACCATCTGCACATGGCTATGCAGACACAGTAGGTGTGTTTATATGCACCAGACTAGTGTTGTGAGATAGCATTCAGTATGTCTGATGATACACTCTGATAAACACAGTCTGGCTAGCAGGTTAGCAGCCGATGAGGGCATTTAGCATTTTTCACTTTACAGAAAAATACAGTACACAATACCAACACGCTTTTACCCAAATTGACTTGCGTGTAGTACATTTGTCAATAGTTGGGCAGCAATTGTAAGCAAACGCACACACAGCCACACCCACACATGCTCACACAGACACGCACGCACAGACGCACGCACGTAGAGACGCACGCACGCACACACAGCCACACCCACACACGCTCACACAGACACGCACGCACAAACAGACGCACTCACGCACAGACGCACGCACAAACGCACAGATGCACGCACACACGCACAGACGCAGGCAAGTACAGACGCACGCACGTACAGACGCACACACGCTCACACAGACACGCATGCACAAACAGACGCACTCACGCACACACGCACAGACGCCCGCACAGACGCCCGCACAGAAGCACGCACGCACATATAGACACTGTGACTCCCCCACGTGGCAGAGATGGGTGGCAAATGGGAAATACACTTTGGGTGGGGGTACAACCTCACATTATTGCACAAATACAATGGTGTGGGTGGGTGGTTGGTTCCTCCTGCTTGGTCCTCTGGGTGTGTCGGTCATAGTGCTCCCCGCTCTCCGTGGTCTTCTTGTGGGTTCCGCTCCTCTCCTTCCTTTCTTCCTCCTTATTCTCTCCTTCAACTCCCCTCTTTATACCCTGCTTGTTTACCTCACTGGCTGCAGCTGGGGAGTCTCCACACCTGGAGCAGTCGGGAGGGATAGTACCGTCCCTGGTATACCGCCCCTAGTGGTGTGGAGGCCGCATATCTGGTTAAGGCTCCACAACACACACGCATACAACCACATGCACGCACATACAACCACATGCACGGACATACAGATATGCGCGCACACACACACACACATATGTGCGCACACACACACACACACACACACACAACGAAACAGAACCACACACACACACAAACACGCACAAAGACACACAAACGCACACATGCACCATGTTGACAGCTCAAGCAGGCATAGACAGGGCCGGTTAACACCTCTCTCCCGGTCTCACGCCCAATACATCTGCTGCACAGTAAATCTCTCTCTGTTGTTGCTTGAATAACGCTAATGTTAGTATTAGCTAAGTGGGAAAAACGTCAGACAGCCGACCCACGTTCCACATTGTCTGGGCTATATCGGTGCAAAGACAAAAGGGGCGTGGGGCCTTGTGTAAATAGCTAGCCACGCTGACTCAGCATGTTATGCGCGTGTGTTTGTTTCATTGCATGTGTGGACACGTTACTAGAGCAAGTGTAGGTGCATTTGATTCATTGGATGCGTGGGCACAGGCTAACCAATTACTATAGAGCAAGTGTGGGGGTGTGTGCGTGGGCACAGGCTAACCTATTACTATAGAGCAAGTGTAGGGGTGTGTGGGTGTTTGTTTCATTGCATGTGTGGGCACAGGCCAACATAGGCCTTCACACGCACACGTGTGAACTGCCATGCACGCCGGCGGCGCCTAACAAGGGCCTCCTGCTGCCCCCTAAATCAGATTCTCACTGCTCTATTTCCTCCAAACCGCAGAAGAGCCATAAAGCGAGGCACCCCAGGTCCACTAATGGCACACCGTTCTATATCAACTGAGGGAAACCACCCTATATAGTTACCAGCACATGACTGGGTCTCTAAATCAACACCTCCTCTACCACCCCCAAGTCTAGAGAGAAAAGAAACAAGGAATCTGGATTCAATTGGAAACCGGGTCATCTTTCGCATGCGAGGTGGTGTTTGAAGATGTGAGGGTCTTCCGAGGCCTCTCAGCCTTCAGGTGCGTGGCGAACGTCCAAGGCAGCGGTGCTAGGACCTAGCAGGAGCCTCTCAGGAGCGTCGGCTGGAGTCCATTCTCGATGGGGACATGTCTGGGTCCAGAACGTTTCTTTTCACAGCACCATAGTGTTTGTACATATGCGAGCAATAAAACCCTCCGCCTGCTCTGCCAAAGAGGTCCTTTTTTTATGTAGTTAGTGATTAAAGATCCCTGTGTGCGCATGCATGTATGTGTGTGTGTTTGTATGTTAGGCTGAAAGTGAAGCTGTTCACAATGCGTGTGTGTGTGTGTGTGTGTATGTTAGGCTGAAAGTAAAGCTGTTCACAATGCGTGTGTGTGTGTGTGTGTATGTTAGGCTGAAAGTAAAGCTGTTCACAATGCGTGTGTGTGTGTGTGTATGTTAGGCTGAAAGTAAAGCTGTTTACGATGCGTGTGTGTGTGTGGGGGGGAAGGGGGGTTGACCGTATGCCAAGACTGGCATAATGTTTACTGGCAAAGCACACTTGGGTGCAGAGTATTGAGAAAGCAAGTGACTTCAAAGGGTGAACGGCTCGCACTTTAAATATGAAACAGGGTGACCTTGCACGATTGCAGGACTATTGTTTAGTTCGCAGAGGTTATCTGCATTACAGTAAACATGCTAAAAATCACATTAGGTTATGGCTGTTATACATTACAATGAATGTTAACTGTGTATGTTACAATGCCATCCATTAGTCCAAGCAGCTGTACTGTACTTCAATGTGAAACTGAATTGATTTGGGCATTGAGCGCCTGGTAAAACGCACTGTACACCTCAGATTACATTTCAGATGCTAGCTATGCTAAAAGGCTGCAGACAGATATAAGACTTGGGTCAGCTTGACATTCTAAATTTAAAATGTCTCTCTCTCACTCACACACACACACGCACACTCACACAGAATTATGACCAACACATTATGATCAATATGGCTATGGGATGGGCTTTAGCACTCACAAGTGTCTATTACACTTTGAGTTTATTATGCACAGTATATACTGTACGATTACCACCTTTACAGTCAGACATTTTAAAAAATTAATGTATTTATTAAGCCATAAACAGACATAAATATTATAAAAACAACAAACAATGAAAAAAAAAAGTTTAAGAATTTACATGTATGGTACAATCTCATTAAAAAGCAACCATGTATTCATTCTGCTTTTGGCTGGGTTAAGTGCACACAGAATTGTCAGGACCAAAGAACATAAATATGTAATCTAATATAAAGCCCGTGTTTTAGCAACAAAAAGCGTGTCTACTATTTGGACTAAGTGCTGTATAATGACAGACATACGTAAATGAGGATAGGTCACTTTAACAATGGCCTACCTCTGTTACTCAATGTCTAATAAATAAATATGTGCATATTCCCCATTTACCTCATTGAAGAGCCAAATGAAAAACAAAAGTTTAAGTTAAAGAAGGCCCCAAACTCAATTTGGTCCCTCTGGTTTAGTTACTGTTTGCGTCACCTATGGCCAGACAGACCAGCTCTCTGATTCACTTTGTCATTTGTGTATAAAGAATTCCATAAACACAGAATAAAGGACGTCATTTACCCACCAACAGGACAATCCAAGCACTCAACAGATTTTGGATTTCACAAGTGAAAGAATTAAAATGTCATACATTTACCACATGGGAAACTATGGAATGGGAATTTGCATTATTAATTCCCATTTGATTTTCCTGTTTGAAGTTATTAACAAGGTGGGTTAAAGCACAAGATCTCATCATTAACCGCTGTGGCTGGTTTCAAGCCCTAGGGACTTTTGTTGTTTTTTTCCCAGTGACAGCTTGTCAATCAACAACCACTAGATAAGCCGTTCTAAATACCTCCACGGCAGCCCTGGCCACCAGACACGTTGACACACACCATAACCAGCTCAGTTAGTGACATATTCATGCAGTTGCTTTATGTATGTGCACTACAGCAGAGAGGTCTTCGACGTTTTTCGGGCCAAGGACCCCTTCCTTGGCTAATAGAAACATGGCATGGCACAGGGACCCCTTCACATGGTATAAAATATTTAGTTGCCGGGCCAGCAATAATGTGTAGGGTGGCCTAGTGTGCCATGTATAAAAATAGGCCATTATCTTATATTTTTATAACAAAGTTTGCATTTATGTTAATGTATATTTTCTGATATTAATATATTTGTAAGAAAATAAGTTTGAGATCAAATAATGTTGAGGACCCCGTGCCGTACCTCCAAAGATTCCCTAGGGGTCTCCCTGTTGAAGACCTCTGCACTACAGCATATCAGGCTGGGTAAAGCTCCCTGCTGCATCTCCACTGACAGAAGATCAACACGAATCAAAGTGGCAGCTTGTCAAACAGGAGATAACGCACAGAGTTTACAGTCAACCACGACCTAATGCAGGCCTAGTACAAATCATCTGAGTAAAGGGGTGTCATTAAGGCTATAGTCTGAAATGGGTGTTTGTAAGAAGTACAAAACTACACAACAAACGCACTCCAGTGCCATTGTGGAGAACAGTTAAGGCTTTTACAAGGCTTCCATGTTATCAGTTACTGGCTGGACCCTCCTCCTTGTCCTGATAAGACACTGGAAGGCTATTTGACGTTGAATAAACAGCTCCACAGTATACATCAGCAATCCTAACAAAATGACACAGTGGTTCTTTGGCAGATCGATTGTTCAGAAGCGCACCCCCCCCCTCCCCTGCCCTCTCACTCAGTTCCCCAGCTTCATCGCTCCAAAGTAGGTGCCCTCCCCCTCCGGGTCCAGCATCCAGGCGCTGGAGACGTTGACGAACAGCGCGTCGCCGTCCTCCAGTTGCACGCCGCGGCCCTGCTGGGCGCAGTACATGTTGTAGTCCGTGTTGGCCCAGCGCGCGGTGCCGCCCGTCTTCATCAGCAGCTGCCTGCTGCCGCCTTGCTGCTTTACGCTCTCGTGGTACACGTACTGGATGAGCTGGGCGTTGCTCACGTCCACCGCCGCCTCCTCGTCCCCCCACTGCTCCGTCGAGCGGCCGTGCACGTAGTGGCGGAAGCAGGTCTTGGCGTAGACGTAGTAGAGGCCCGTCTCCCTCACCAGCAGCTTGCCCTGGCTGTAGTCCATATTGTGGCGGTGACGCGGTGACTCGTCCCAGGTGATGGTGATTGGGCGCAGCTCCCCCTCTGGTGAGACAGTGATCAGCAGGTTACATTCTCAGGAAATAACAAATGTTACAATTAAGAAACATATTTGAATGTGTGTTTTGGCTTTGAAATACAGGGTGTATTAGAATCAAAGGGCCCCATATTTGCTTTTGTGTGATTAAAATGTATTGTAAAAAAATATCAGGGAAGCGTAAAATCCATTATGTTCTCCAGTGATGAAGGTGGGTTAGTCAGTCTTCTACCTTAAAGCGCAAATCGTCTTGTTACTGATATAATTAAGACGCTGATGAATTAATGCTCTTTTTGACATTAAGGCACAGCAAACAGATTAAGGGTAATGTTGGAGTACGTACTCTTGGCATAGTCCATGGGTGGTTTGATCGGCAGATGAGCGAATGCCAATTTGTCTTTCTGGGTCTTACAACGTCCTTTTTTCTTCAGGTCCTTCAAGGGAACCATAAGTGGCTCTGTCTGCATTTCCTGTGTGAATCAGAGGGGTCATCATATTTCATGTATACATGTTGGAGGTAAGAAGCATTGTGGAAGCAGAAAAGATAATTTTTCTGTACTATTGTGTACAGTGGTGTTTTGCATTGCTCAATACAGTGAAACATACAGTGAATACTCAGTGTAGAAGCAGCTCACTCCACCACAAAATACCTATTATTAAAGCAACAACAATAGAATTTTGACATATTTTATCACAGCATGACTCCACTGTCCATTTGAATTATTGAATGTATTTAATGGTGGGGACTGTCTTTGTGTGTGTGTGTGTGTTTACCCTGTGTGTATATGCGTGCATGCATGTACATAGTGGTACATAGTATTCACTGTGGGCCAAGACAATCTGGCACTGGATTGCTGTGATTCATTTTTGTCATCGTTTTGGCACCCAGCTACTGTTTTCTGATTGAAATCCGAGAGAGCACCGAGACGGTTGTGGACTAATCTTCCGACCGCTTGGGCCTGGAGCAACATATGGATGAAACACGCTAGTGGGCTGCTGGCCAGTGCTCAATAGCACCGCTTGGTCACAACTCAGCAGTATGCCAAAGAAAATATAACCATGTGGACATCTTTCAGCCTATTCTCTCACCAATCCGAAGCCGGTAAGGCTGTAAACGGCTGGACATGAGTGTGGATACCTGGACTAATCAGAAACACCAACCTTATTTCTATATCTGCTTATTGGAATGTAGCCTACAAAAAGTATGGATAGCTTTTTGTCAACAGAGTGGTAAGTAGCCTACTGAATGCTTCGTAGTAATAGTAGCAAGCTTCGTTTGTGGGCCATCATGGAAACCCATGAACATATAATAAATTAACTTTTGAGGTGGCGGCACGGTGGGACACACATTTGCCTCCTTGGCTATAGTTATATGCTTCTTGGCTTGTAGGCATGTAAGATAACAAGCAGCACAGCAGAACCAACTGACAGGATGACAGGATTGTCATAAAATTACCAATTTTTTAAATCCCGTTTCACACGATAGCCTACGTTACTTGTTTTTAAGGCATTACATGGATTGGCCCCATTGTATATTTCAGATCTCCTTATGTTTTATCACACTTCCAGGCCTCTTAGATCGCCCAACCAGTTTTTATTATCTGTTCCACTGTCGCGTTTGAGAACTAAGGGTGATCGTGCCTTTTCTTTTGTGGCCCCGAGACTGTGGAACAAGCTTCCTTTTTCTATTAGATCATCTTCCACCATTGATACATTTAAATCTCTTCTAAAGACACACTTGTACTCTTTAGTGTTCAAGTAAGTTCTGGGACACTATGCTAAAACTGTCTTGTTTGTTGTGTATTGTGTTTTATTGTTTTATTTTATTTATTCATTGTTACTTGCATTGATGTTACACAAGTCGTTGACTCTTCTCACGCTTCAATTACACAAAGCATTCTTGGGAAAGTTAGCAATGACAGTTCTTTAAATTGTTGCTGGTTGACGATTAGGAAAAACCAGCTCATTACGATGTTTTAGCTCAAGCACATATTTGGGTGCGTACGTGTGATGCGCACAGAAGGTATCAGTCAAATTAGCCAAACAGGAGCCCTGTTTTATTAAAGATTAAGCATTTATGCTGGTTTTTTATGTTTCATGTGTTTGTTAACTTGTGCATAACAAACATTAGTTAAACAGAGTTTGATCTTACATTGACGCCATCGCCCCGAGTTTCAACTTGTACTTTCTTTTCATAGTAATTTACAAGAATGCTAATAATGTCATTTTAGCCTCGACTTGAGCCAAGAATTAAACAAACCACATGGAAAGGAAGTGTTGAAATACACCAAAGCTGTGCCTTACCAACTAACCATAAACCATCTGTGACACCTCTAAGAGCAATCCAAATACGCTCCGCTGCCAGAACCCACGAAGAAGTCCACGAACATGATTTGAAGATGTGCTGCTAATACTTTTACAAGTGGTATTTACTTACAAGGCAAGCAGAGGCAGATTTGTACAGCTGTCTAACTAAGATTAGCACGGCTTTCCATTTAAAAACTATTTACTACACAAACATGTTTATACCGAAGTGCCTTGGAATGCTAAATGTATAAACAAGAATTCTGAAGGTGCTCCCCATTGGCCCGAAATTGCGGCTTCTGTCCATGATTTGTGGTCAGACTCTTGACCATGTTGTACCTCTGCACCAGAGAATAACTTTCTCTAAATAAAGGAACAATGCCTTGACAGCATTGTAAGTATTCTACGAAAATTTAAAGCAAAGACTCTTAACAGAGCTCAGAGACAGTTATTCCTGTTACAGAGGTTACAGAGTACAGACCTGGGCCTAAACAATGGCTCAATGAAACACACAATGGCCTTATCTTGATGGATTCTAAACCCTTGGTCTGAAAATACCCTAGCAGGAACATGCAGGCTTTGGCGCCTGCAAACGCTATATGTGTATGCCACATACATAAGCAAGCGTATAGCTAATATCTTGATTAGTGGTTTGGGAGACACTGTGTGAAAGGGTTTCGTACTTGGCCACCTTTCACTTAGGGTATTAACTTTGAGTCAAGCCTTCCTCACAGCCAGGCCTGTTCACAGACCACTCCTCAACACCCCACAACGCTTTCAGCACATCTCCATGTAAACCAGCACAGATGTAACAACATTGGGCTCCTCAGTCCAAGGCAGGCTGGGTGGTTTCGGGGATACCCGGGGCAAATACAAATGCATAATTTCAAAGGAAATGATCGTGTAATGGGAAACCAACGTCAAGTGAAGCAAAACAGTCCCTTTCCTTCCATGCTTTTTTCTTTTCGTTCCTATTTTTTGGATGATTGTTTTTTTTTGTGTTTTTTTGTTTGTTTTACACAGCAAAACTCATGTAGGAAAAATGGCACCACCCTCTAAAGAAGGATCACAGAAAACCCCCTATCAGTCCCAAACAATGAAACATTCCTGTTCGACCACTCCTTACCCCTCCCCTGCTGATGGAGGAATCTGAGCAAAGGACGGATAAGGCATACACGTGGACGGCAGGGCCGTTGCTTGAATCTAGTTCTGACACGGATGGCAGACAGCCCGTGTCTGTGAAGGTGCTGGGGCTTGTGTTAGCAGAGCCCATGCTAGTGGACCCCATGCTAGTGGGCAAGGCTATGTTTTTCCCTCATGTGGTCTTCGATACTTGCCTGGACGACTGACTGCTTGGCTGGCTGGCTGACTGGCTGACCACCTAGGGGTTAAGACCAGCTTTGCAGATGCTGAGCTAAGCACCATATCATGGGAACAGCGTGACCATGCAAGAAGAAAATAGCTAACCTTTGGGTTTTTCTGTTAACCTTTCTTTTTAATTGTAAAACATTTCCTTAAAACAAATCCAAAACATTCCTTCTTTGAGGAAGTTCGTGCTTTTAAAAAAAAGCAACAAATAAATAAATAATTAAGTCGGCCCGGCATTTCTGTCTGGAGTTAGCATGTTCTCCGGATCCTTTGGTTTCACCTATTATCCAAAAAAAACGTGTCAGGTTCACCTCCAGTTTTAATCTGGAGTTGGTCCCTTGAGGCATGGGTTAAATGAAGGGAACACTTTTCACTACATATACTGTATGTGTATGAGAAGACAGCTGAGCTGGAAGGCAAAGCTCTCGGTCTTTTGGGCAATTTTCATTCCTACCCTCACCTATGGTCATGAAGGGTGGGTCATGACCAAAAGAACAAGATCACGGGTACAA
>JAODLL010052131.1:4962-19195 GCA_026546735.1 Forbesichthys agassizii
CAGGGAGACATCTACAACATGCAAGACAGTGGGTCCCCAGGACCAGGGTTGGAGCATGGAGACATCTACAACATGCAGGGCAGGGGTCCCCAGGACCAGGGTTGGAGCATGGAGACATCTACAACATGCAGGGCAGGGGTCCCCAGGACCAGGGTTGAAGCAGGGAGACATCTACAACATGCAAGACAGTGGGTCCCCAGGACCAGGGTTGGAGCATGGAGACATCTACAACATGCAAGACAGTGGGTCCCCAGGACCAGGGTTGAAGCAGGGAGACATCTACAACATGCAGGGCAGGGGTCCCCAGGGTTGAGAAATGCTGCTCTACAGTAGTGGGTGGGGGGTAGGGGCTCACCACCACATCGTCGTACAGTTCCACATCCCCTCCCAGCACGAGGAGGTTGAGCTGCTCCTGCAGTTGGCTGAAACCTTGCAAAGGGAGGTCCCTGGATGGAATGAACCACTCCCATTGCTCCTCCTCCTCCAACATCTCCTGGAAACAGCGCTCGATAAACTCCTCCTCCCTCAGCTCCTCTTCCACCTGGGGATAAATAGGCAGGCACAAACAAACTGATAAAAGTTGTTGAATATGCCTGGCCTTCAGAATAGGTATCATCTGTTTGAACAGACCTGGATTATTAACAGTTAAACATTAAATATAAGTTAGAAAACTACAGGTCACTGATCAACTCAATTCCATTTGTGGACATTGTAGTAAGCGGTCATTAAACACGTTATAAAAGCAGCCTTGAGTCCTAGCACATCACCTGTCTGTTGAACTCTTCTTCGTTTTCCATCCACATGTAGTCAGCGAAGGGGTCGTCTTCCAAGCTGAACTGGTTGCTCAGGATGATATCATTACTGATCGTCATGTTGGGCTTGTTGCTGCTCTGGTTGTAAGTTGGGTCTTTCATTTCACTGTGAACCACTACTTGTCTGCAAAGTCACAAGCAAAAGCACGTAAATAGTATGGGCCGCCCATTACATTGTGGAAGGTAGAAAGTTTGTATTCTAATAAACTTCAAATATTTATTTGGCATCGACAGGCACAATTACGACTATTTTAAGACATGAATTACTCGTTCGCGTTATTGGGATTTTGCACTTTTACAATTCGTTTGCTAATTTGTTCTGCTTTTCATTTGTACTAAAAACAAAGTGAACAGATGTTATGACTGCGTTAGCTTCAAGACAATAGTAAGCTAACACAGCTAGCTGCTGCCATTGTTGTTGATCGGAACAGACTCTATAAGAATATTTATAAAAAGAGTACCGTTTCATTTTAATTGTACGTATTAAAGAAAAAAATAACACTTTAAACCCACGAAAGTTGTTAGTTGTATTAACCTACCAGACACGTAGTCTACAGCGGCTTGAATTCTTGAAACGTCAAAACTCCTCCGTCCGTCTTCACAGTGTCATGGCCGCCGCGTTGTTTGTTTACAAGCACCACGTCATTCTCTAAGTAGGCTGTGATTGGACGATTTGCAGACAGTCTCTTCATCGCCATCAAGAGGTGCAAAGTTCTGTGTGTGCGTTCGATTCACTATGGTGGTTAGCGAGAAAGCTCAACTAGAACACACCAGCAAACATGATCTAAATATAGACGTTGCCACTCTGAATATATATGCATTTATTTCAATAAAGAAATTCAGGTCAAAACGCTCAACTATAGGACAGTTGCTGGAAGTATGGCAATTGTGCATGTAAGCGTCTTCAACACATCAAAGCGCCATCTGAAGGTGTTTCTGTGGTGTTTTGAACTGGTTGGTTCAATTATTACGTCCAGCAATGACTGTGGGCTGTATGTGGGACACGAAACGTGCGAATGTATGTTCTCATTGTATTGCACAAAATTCCATGCACACAAAACATGTATATTTTGCACCAGTGGTTGCGTTTGAAATATATATACAAACAGTGCTATGTCTTGTACCATAAGTGTGGTCAGTTCTTTGTGTTATCATTTTATTTGAAAATCACATAAAGTAGTAATACAACTATCGTGAATATGCAATTATCTTGAAAAGCCAAATCTATTCTAGAACAGTCTATGGTAAAAGCTTAGCAACTTTACGGTAAAACACATAAAGCTCCGCCAACGGGAGATGCTCCAGACGTCAAACCAAATCAACATGTCCTTGCGTAACTCTTTTCCTTTACGCGCATTTTTACTCGCTCATTAGTTTATCTTTCGACGTCCACATTACGAAAGGTAAGGTACAGTCTTGCTTTGTGTGAACGGTATTTACACGATATATTAATTAATATAGAGCATTGTATTACAGGGGAATATCCAGTTATGGTTTTCACATGTACAATTAACAGCTAACTATTAGCAGTAATGTTAGCAAGTTAGCGTGTAACGACACGGAGCGGGTTAGCCATGAGGCTGTGAGCTAGCATGAAGAAGCTAGCATAGTTCGACAACGTTTTATTCGGTCTTCTGTTATTGTGGCTACTTAATTCAGCTTAATTGCACATGTGTTGTCGAGTGTGCACGCCAAACACAATCTGCTATACAGGATATACATCTAAGAACATAATCTTGACTATTTCTACTTCCCAGTCATCGGCCGATATCGTTTACGGTAGCTGCTTGATTCGTGCCGTACAGGCCGCAAGGCAGTTTTCGTCCTTGCCTTTACCACGAGGCTTTAACACAAGCCATGTTCTTTGCGACTTTAATAATTGGGCTATACGACGTTTTGTTGTCATGTTGTTATATAAGACGAACTTAACGCGTAGTCTTCTCTTGTGCTGTACAAAACATGTTTACTTTGTGCTTTATTGTGTTGTCAAGGCAGTAGTTTCTGAGATGGTACAATCTGACCTGTTCCATGTCTTTATTAAGACTTTTCTTTAAAGATGTGTACAAAATGAGCCATATATATTGGCCTATTTGAATATTTTGGTTTGATAATTTACTTTTAAATTACAATATTCTTCCTCACAAGATGTTGAAGATTCAATTTACATCGTCTTCTGGTCACGTCAGTGTTCCGTTATTCACTGCGAGCCTTCTTCCTCCTGGAGGTGATTTCTGAATAGCCTAAGTAGACTTTTCTGTCACTCGCCTGTTCTGCTCTTCCTTGCTGTTGACTGCCTTCCATATTCCCTTCCTAATAAGTCTAGCTATAATTCTGTTCATTTACTGTTTTTAAATTGTGGTCGTTTTCTTCCATTTCTGTAAGAGCGCCTGTGGTCACAGACAGCAGCCTCTCCATTATCAGGCCCGGAGGCGTCACTCATGTATGTGTGTGTTTCAGCAGAAATCAGACATGCTGACTGAAGACAAGAGATCACAATTTAGGCTTTGACTGATTTTAATTTTCATTCTTTTCAAATTCAACAGAATTTTGACCGAAGAAAACTATCTCAATTTTCTTCAGAAAAGACTGTTTTTTATTTTGTTTTGGTTGCCACCTACTTGATTCTGTATCTTGAGTCATTGGTGTTGAGCGGCTTGGCGTCCAAAGAACAAAGCCTGCTTGTGGCATCATGTCCCAGAAGAACCCGTCTGATCCAAAAGGTTTTGCTGTGGGCCGTGGCCTTCTTGCTGCTGCAGAGACCTTGAACTTCAGCATGAACGAGCAGCGTTCGGGGCCCCCCGGCCGGTCAATGGGAAACATGATGTCGGGCATGGGGGGCGGCGGCGGGGACGGCCAGGACCGCTCACCGATGTCCCGACGCAGCGGTGGCGGCCATCTTGGCAGCACCATGAAGCTGTTTAACAGTTTGGGGCTGTCGCCCGCAGACCTGGACGCTCTGGCTCAGATCCCTGAAGAGGATATCAGCGTTGAGTCGCTGCCGCACATTCTGATGCAGCTGAAGAACCGCAAAGGAGACGCGGAGCGGCGCATGGCGGGGTCGTCCCGGGACATGCAGTCGTCCGACGCGTCCTACCATGGCAGCAGGGATGGCTGGGATAACATGCACCCTGGGAGAATGGGCGGCCCTTCCATGGGGCAGGGGTCATCCCGGTCTCCGCCCCAGGAGAACTTTGGGTTCGGTTCCATGCAGGAGGCATCTACGGCCCGGGGGGGGTTCGATTTAGATTATGGCAGCAATGGCAGCAGCAAGGGCAGAGAGCGACAGTATTCTGATCATTCCCACCGTGATTCCTACGGGGGCCTTGACATGGGGCCCCCTCAGTCAGACCCCGTCTTTATGCAGAGGAGGATGGGTTCCCCGTCTCACGGAAAGGTCCAAGACTACTTAGGAGTCTTGCCCCCCATGTTCCCCCATGTCTGCTCTCTTTGTGACTTTGATGTGCATTCCATCATGGTGAGTACCAGTCCATCCCCTGGGATTACCTGCTTGTAAATGTTCCCAGACAGTGATTTCAAAGCCAACACTTCTCTATACCTGCCTTCAGTCAACGTCAGGTTGAGACAGGGGCATTTTAATCTTCCCTCCTGTTCACCTAACGACTTTAGCCTATGTGCTTCTTGCCCATTAAGCACAAAGCCATTCCATGGATGATTAGTTTTAGCTAAAGCCCTCCCATCTTTTAAAATCATACACCAGTACACCAACATGCAAACTTTGAATTCCATTTGAGTCAGACTATGTTTTGGAGGACTGATATTGCCAGCTGGTTTTGATGAATCAAAAATACGTGTGTGGGTGTATAGGCTAATATATTGAGATTTAATAAACATAGAACATTTATACCATGCTGCAAGAGAGAATGGAGATTAATTTAGCAAGGATAGAGGCTTTTTTTTAAATTGTCTGCAGGCAAATGTGTCTCTATGATGTATACATAATGCATTTAAGACAGCTACCAGTTTACCACAATTATTGCATCTCTGTATCAGACATGAGACAAAATCTGGCCATTTAATTTATAATTATTCCAAATTCTTGCATCTGATGCAAAATTTGACACATTTAATTTTCTTAGCTTAGAAACATTTAATTCCCCCCAATTTTTATATAGCTTCCAAAACGGCAATCTTCTGGCTGAACCTGACTACCGTATCTTAACTATTGTCGTTATTACAATCACACACTCAACTGAAGATTGTTGCTCTCTTCTAGGCAACAGGGCTTATTGTAAATTACATATTTATGAGAAAATATAAGTATTTTCTTTAGGAAACACGATGCTTCTGCAAAACACACGTGTATTTTATAAAGGTACAGCCTAATATGATGAATAGGAAATAAACAAATTCAATGATTTTGTGTTGCTAGACTGTATAAGCCATCCTATTTATAGCATGTAACTACTACCCATCTACAGTTGACTCTGCTTATACATCAGTCTGGAAACTTTCAAATCAATACAGCTTGTCAGCCGCTTACTGTTTGTGCCGAGTCGACGGACAATTAGGTTTCTGTTCTTCTGTAAATTTGTCATTGTGCGGCACAGGACATAAACTATGTACAGATTGGAGAGCGCTTGATTTGCAGGCGTTCCTAGTGGTGAGGGAGCAGGGACAACTCTCAAAGCGGCAAACCCTTCATGTTACCATTATCAGAAGACGACGAGGAGTTGAAATTTGCAGCGTGCAGTTGTGTATTACCCAATGAGATACTTACCCAAGCAGATACAAGTAGGCTAACTACTTGAACTGAACGATTAACCGAAAAGTAATCGCAACCGAAATTCAGAACATCTAACAGACGTAATTTTCCGGTAGTTTTTATTTTTTCCAGATTTGTTTTAAAAAGTTCTGTTCAATCAAGTGCGACTTAAATGGAGAAAGACGTGTTTCATAAGCCTATTTATCACTTGTGACAATGGCACATCAACAAATGAGCAGCATCTGAGAAAACGCTGCCGTTACTATTGTAACCACCATTGGTAACTGCGACAGATGTTAATCGAAACTACACTTCATGTCAGTGGCTCGTAAAATGGTAGCTCAGGTGCGGCCACATAAATCAGAGCAGAACAGACTCGTGTGACCAACAACTTAGTTAACTTATTATATAGCAAGGTGGGCTTACTAACACTTGCTGTTAATATATCCGCTCATCGTAGGTTTTTTCCAGTTTTCCAGATAGCTCCTTCCTTCAAAGTTCGAAGCAAATGGAACACTTTAGCAGAGCAGATATTCCAAATGCATACGTGAATGATAAACATAGTTGCCTATACAGGATAATACAGCAGGGTATGTCAACTTTTGCCTGTAAATATATTTTTCTTTATGCTAATAATTATGACATGTATCTTGATTAAATAATGTATTAGCCCATTGCCAGGAACACTTAAATATCATGTTTTACAAATGGTACATTTTTACAAAAGCTGCTGAATACCAATTATTCTTTATTTATAGTTCTATGATGTATTCACATCGCTCTGCCCATCTAGTCGGCTGAATGGAAGCATCCTGCTGCGGAACTCAAAAGCAAAACAAAGGCAAAAAAATCTTTAATCGAGATGCAATGTTCAATTAATTTTGATTTTAGGTCAAATCGTGCAGCCAAACTAGCTACCGACTAGCTAATCAAAGAAATCTGTGATCAGTGGAGTAAACAAGTATTATAGGAGCAATATTCACAGCCCACAACTTTTAACAGTACAGATCAACTTCATTTAACATCGTTTAAATAAGAGGGGAGGCTGTTAAAGGAAAACTAGTGGTCTCCACCCACGAAGACAAAATGGCCGATGAGCCTGGTTGTGATCAATTTATAATGTTTTTGGTATTTTTAGACCAAGTTGACCTATCTTAAATTTATAATTTAGTTTGAACGAAATCATTCATTAGGAAAATCCCTACCTAAAAGACGTTTTCAGCTGCCAGTACGACACTGGGCAAGCGCATCCATGCATTTGAAGACTGACCCTTGCGACCATGTTGATCTGGAGCTTGTGAGGTCAGGATGGTGTAACGAGGCAGAGTTACATGCTCATGTCTCTCTGTGCACCCTGGTGTTGCAAAAAGGCTACCAAATCATGGATAGTTTAGTATCCTAAACTTATCCCAGGATTGTATGATTGTCTACTGTTTCTTTTTTAAATCATTTCATTGACTACCTGAGTATGCTGTTGAACAGTCACACTGAATCTTCAGAAAAAATTTGGGGTTCTTTAAAAACTAATGAAATACCAGATGTCATGGTGCTTGACTGCGCGTATTGTAAAGTTCTGTTTAATTTCTTACTTGGTGATGTCTACTATTATAACTTGGCTTTAATGTTATCTAGTTATAACATATTTGCAGACGTGACAGGAACAACAATTTAACTAGTCCCCCTAGCTGTAGAACAGGTGGTCACCATGTTGTTTTGTTCATATGTAATGGAGCACATTTAGAGCACACTTTTGAGTGGAATGCAACACCTGCATGGAAAGTTTCCAGACTGATTTTGCAGAGTTGAATGAAAAATGGCTTCAAAATCTGGATGGTCTTAACAGCGGCTAGTCTGCAGCTATGGGTTACAACACCTACACACTAGGACATGTGTTTATATTTCATTTTGTTTATACATTTATTTATTCTTTGAGAGGGGGGGCGGGAAGAGAGGTCTAGTATTTGTCGGGCTCTTGTATCTGTGTTTCAATGTTAACTTGGTGCCACAGTGAGAGATCTGTGTAGCAGTATGTCATCTTTTTGTAGGAGTGGAATCAGCACACCAATGGACTTCAACATGCCGGGAAACGAAGGCAGCTTCTTCAGATGTAAGTCTTCACTGATACACGTGATTCACATGTGCACATGGTTCCTATCAGGCAGGTTGTTCTCATGGCATAACCTTTCTGTTGTCTGAAGGTATCCAGAGTGGAACCCTGTCATGGACTCCAATAGAGGGTAAGAGACAAATTCATACCACCACTTTATGGGGCTGGGCGATTTATAGACAAAACGATCTTATCTATTTATCATGATAAACGTCAAATAAGTATTTCTTTCAAGTTTAAAGGCTGACTCAACTTGAGTGAAAGTGTTAAAGAAACCAGATGGTTGTTTGATTTAAAAAAATAAAATAAAATAAAAACAGTAAATGGTCAGAACATGACAAAACACTTGCCAAACAGTGGAGTATTTAACACATGTTAAGGTATAATATTCAAACCAATGTTAACATCTGTGTAAATAAATATGCATTAGTAAAATTAAACTCCCTTTTCAGTCTTTTATCCTAAACAAAATAAATATGAGAAATAAAGTGCAGTGTGATGCATCTGACATGTAAGATGGCCAAGACTGCAGTGTGTTGAAGTGTGGTATGTCAATAAATAAAACGATAGACAAATCTTCAGTCGGGTCAGCATGACAAACGGTTTGGTTTAGCTGACTTAAGCAATGTAAACAAAATGGACAAAAAGAAAAATCTGAACTGTAGTTATTTTTTTGTGTACAGTTTAAAGCTGTGCAATTTCGTCTTCTTACAATACAATCAAGAGGAAACGATTACTTTTATTTTGTCTTGTGTTTTAAATGACAGGCACATTATCACTTTCATCCCTCGCAGGGTATAAGTATTAAGGGACACTTCACATTTAAAAATGCTTTTGCTGTTCACTGGTTTCATTTTTTATTTTTTTTTAAGTTATGGTGTGTTAAATGCAACATACTTCCAAAGTCGGAGTAATCCTATTAAATATTTATGATTTCAATTGACCAAAACAATCGTGCTTATTTCTTTCCATAATCGAGCAGCCCTAGTACAAGTTTTAAACGATGCAAGCCATTGCCCTACAAGTTACAAGCAAGAAAGACAAGTCTGTTCACATTCTCAGGTTTTAATGCTGCCCTGTGACGGGTTACAATGTTCCCTCCAGCGCTTAAAACCCTGTCGGAGGTGTAGCCAGTGGCAGGGATGCACAAGTAGCGTTTGACTAGTTGGCTCACTCTTGGAAAGTCTCTCGTGCATCTTCAACCAATCCAGGGGTTACGAAAGCTCTACTGTCTGTGTGAGGTAGGCGCCACAAGGTAGTTATCCAGCTCCCCCCTCAGTGAGTCCTGCGTTGCTGGGGCATGGCTTCTTTAAAAAGATGCCCAGTGAATTTTCTCTGCTACTTCTTGGCAGGAGAAGCTGCAGCAGCTCCACAACACTTCTGTTGAGTCTGAATTCTGTGACATGGAGGGGCCCTGGTCTTCCACCAGAATCTCAAGACGCCACTCTCATTTTGATAGCCTCAATCTTGTCTGGCTTGAGATATTGAACCTTTTTTATAAAGCAGATCAACGAAGGATGCCCTATCAAGCAGGTCATCTGTTCTCGGGTCATGCCATTTCTAATTGAGATATTCCATGACCATTGTCTCAATGTCCTTCTGTGAGCTGCCTGTCTTTATTGAGGGGTTTCCGGGTCATTTTAGGGTTTCCGGACTTCTCTTTTTTTTTTTTGAGAAGGTGCAGCACAGAGTGAATGTGAAGTCCAGAAGTGGCTTCAAGGCCTCGTTCAGACTCGTGCACATGTCTTGCCAGGTTGGCACCAAGTGCCTGCTTTTCTTGTCAGTTGTCAGTACTTGACTCAGTGAGAGATGGCCTTGTGCTGCCTTACCACTGTTGCTACCACCTTCTGTCGTGAGCCACACTTGGTGGGTGACTGTCACAATTTTGTGTTGGGGTAAGTCAAGTTCTTCCTGAGTTGTTGTTGAGGTAAGGATGTTCCTAACGACTAATTTCCCGTAGTAGCTCAAATTGATTGCCAAAAGTTAATGCTGGTTCTGATAGAAAGGTGTCAGGAAACACAGTGCATCGCAGTTTGTTGCGTATAGGGGCTGGATAATCGTAGATCAGTCAGGGTGCCCATGCTGACCCCTGTCCACTGCTGGAAGTGCCTACAATGGGCACGTGAGCATCAGAATTACACCACTGCGCAATGGAAGAAGGTGGCCTGTTTTGATGAATCATGTTTTCTTTTACATTACGTGGATGGGCCAGGTGTGTGTGCGTCACTTACCTGGAGAACAAATGGCACCATGATTCACTAGGGGGT
The DNA here is from genome assembly GCA_026546735.1 of Forbesichthys agassizii. Taxonomy (NCBI): domain Eukaryota; kingdom Metazoa; phylum Chordata; class Actinopteri; order Percopsiformes; family Amblyopsidae; genus Forbesichthys; species Forbesichthys agassizii. Next base: position 14,872 of record JAODLL010052131.1, read on the forward strand.
GGCAGTGTAACGCTTTAGGCAATGTTCTGCTGGTAAACCGTGGATCCTTGCCGTTCATGTGGATGGTGGTAACTTTGACCTGTACCACCTACCTAAGCATTGTGGCAGACAATATGCACCCTTTCATATAAACGGTATTCCCTGATTGCATTGGCCTCTTTCAGCATGATAAGGCACTCTGCCACAAAGCAAAAATTGTTCAGGAATGGCTTGAGGAGCACTAGTTGTAGTCAAGGTGTTGACTTGGCCTGAAGTTCCTCAAAAGTGACTTTTCTTGTTGACACTGTCCTCGTCCTTCGAGATGGTAATGGCCACTGCACGTACTTCTGTGTCGTCATTGCACTTATTTAGCTTATTCCTCTCACTACAAGCCTAGCTGCCATATAGCCACGGTTTGTCTCTGGCCTAAATGGTATATGGGCTGCATTTATATAGCGCTTTTCTAACCTTCCTAACTCAAAGCTCTCTGTACAAGGTTGCCTCACATTCACACACTTATGGTGATTGCTGTCGTGCAAGGCGCGACCAACCACCGGGAGCAGTTAGGGTTCGGTGTCTTGCTCAAAGACACCTTGACACGTGGGGAGGAGTTAGCCTGAATACGACGGGCTAGCTCCTCGCCGCACTAGCCTTAAGCAATGCATTCATATCTTCCTGCGACATGATTGTCATTTGTCCGTGATTCTAATGAATTCAAACTATAGAGCCATTTATCGAACATTCATTATATTTATGAGGAAAATCTGTTTTTATAGTCTAGTCCCGATTTACGTGTGTGATGATGGAGAAATGTGTGTTTCAGTGGAGGGTCCCATTCCTCGGAGAGCACTAACCTGTCTCTTGGTCTGCTGGGTCCTGCTCCTTTGTTGTCCAACCAGAACCCAGGAGGCATGTCATCTAACTGGGGTATGCAGCTCTCTTTGAGCTCGTATTGATGCTCCTCGTGGTTCATTAATGTTGTTGTTGTTGTGATGATGTAGCATTAGGTCCTGCTTGTCCTCTGCCATCATGGAAACATGGTTAATCTAACAGTAAATGTTGTAATTTATTTCTTTTTGCAGGCCATGGGTTTTCAGGCAAGAATCGGTCTAATGCTGGACCACCACCCAAGGTGATTTTTGTCCACTTGTTTCTTTCTGCCAGTTTGCTGGTGCTCATGTCTTTCCATACAAGCCACAGGACCATTGGATGAAGTAGAGGTGTGACATTGTCCTGTGCTTTGCAGATGCGGAGCAGAGTAGTGGTGGCTCTGTATGACAGGAAGCCCAACAACAAGAACCTGTTCAACTTCACCAAGCCCTTTGGCACGCTGAGAGAACACCTGGTGCTGAAGAACAAGGTAGGCATGCACCCAGCTATGTTGACATCCTAACTTTGAACCTTGTGGGGTATTCAACAAAAACTTGACCCAAGTTTTATGTATATACATTAGCCTTGAGCGACCACCCTGACCTCAGTCAATTGTGCACTTAACGTAATTGCAATTTAATAAATCTGTTTTTTTTTAAAAAGAGCCTCTTTCTAGCCAAGCTTATACAGAATATTAAAACCTAATACATACTAATTGAATAAATATTAGATTAGAGACTGCTCTCAGGTGAATTAAAACCTTGTTCTGCATGTTACAGGCCTTTTTGGAAATGGAAACTCACAGGGAAGCTGTCGACATGGTCAGCTATTATCAGGAGAACCCAGTCATGATGTACGGCAAGCCCCTCACCTTCTACCTGTCCAAGGAGCGCATGGTGATCGAGGTGAGGTCTCTCAGGCCAGCGGTCGTGCTGGGGTCTCCTGGCTGAGCGGGAGGGGGGACAGCTGACTGGGCTGGCACATGGGCCCGGTGCAGAGCCATGGAAATATATTATTTAAATATAGGCTAAACCAAGGGTGGGTAACCCTGGTCCTGGAGTGCCGGTGCCCTGCATGTTTTAGATGTCTCCCTGCTCCAACACACCTGATACAAATGAATGGGTTCATTAGCAGGCTTCCAACGACACATTCGTTGGAAGGTGTGTTGGAGAAGGAGACATCTAAAACATGCAGGTCATCGGCCCTCCAGGACCAGGATTGCCCACCCCTGGGCTAAACCCTGGGTAACCCTGCAATGCCATATTTGGAGGTTACTGCTCCAAACAAACTGCATGAGGACAGATGGGTAACCTTATCATGCATGTGTGTTTTGGCTCAGTTGGGATACTATTAATTGAGAAGTTGATCTACAGGAGCCTGTAGGCCTACTGCATTCTATTCGGTTATATTGTTTTCCTTTAGCCGATAAAACATACCGTTACATACATTGATGCAGGAAAGGCACAAACTAATGCTTTGAAACTCACCACAATGCAAAAGATTAACTGTTTGGCAGTGAAATATTGCCCCCCGCCTCCAAACATTAATCCCCCTTTCAATATGGAAGCAAAACATACATCAATGACTTTTAAAGTACATTTAATTTTCATTGTTTTTTTTTTTGTTGAATTAACTATTGAAATCCACTCTGACCACCAGCGTAGGGATGCGCCCAGCCCAGGTATAAAAGTTCTCCCCCACTGGTTAAAACATCCTAGAGGAAACACTGGTTTACTATTACCCACCCCCCCCTTCCTCCTCCCCGTGTGGAGCTGTGTGCCATGAAGTTCTTTCCTGTGCTCCAGAAAAGAGACGACAGGCAGCCCGGGGATCGTGCCGGCAGGGACCCAGACCTCAGCTGTGGCAGCCATGTGGTCTTCTTCAACAACCTGCCCTTGGAGGAAGAGAAGAAGATGGAGCTGCTGACGCTCGCCGGCCGATTCGGCACCGTGGAGAAACACCTGTTCTTGACCGACGAGGTAAAACGCTTAGTCACTGTGGAGAAACGCCTGTTCTTGACCGACGAGGTGAAACGCTTGGTCATTGTGGAGAAACGCCTGTTCTTAATCGACGAGGTGAAACGCTTGGTCACTGTGGAGAAATGCCTGTTCTTAATAGACGAGGTAAACAACTTTGGAACCATTTCTCTCTCTCCTTGTATTTACATCCTGTTGTGCAGAATGAGCGTGCTTACTGAGCCAGACGTCAGTCAGATCATGCACGACAACTGTAGTTTTACAAGGAACGTTTTCATTTCAATTTTGCTGATGGTGCTTTGGACTAAACTGCAGTGGTACAGTGTTTGTAGTCCTACAATATAGCCAGGTATTATTGACGCGACTAGCGAGGTTACAGGATAGAAAGTTGTACCTTAATCGGTTTTGTCTGTGTGCGTGCTAGAGTGATTGTGTTACTGTCCAGACTTCTGATCAAAACCACGTTTATTAAGTTGCCAGTCACATAAAAACTGCTCAGACTAACATCAATCGAACTATCTCTCCTTTCCGTCTCTCGCCCGCTACACTAGTTGGCTTCATCCACACCATCCACATGTACATTTGTATTGCTGCGTCATGTGCAGATGTTCTGTCCCACGTTGCGCTACGTGACAACGTCACAGCTGCCCTAGCTCTCCCTAAATACCTGCAGCAGATGTAACACCTGCCTGCATTGTGTATCTATTCCCATTATCTTCATAATGGTCTTCAGTGTTCCAAATTGTTGATTTCAATTGTGTGTGTGTATTATATTTTAGACATTAATATAGCAGTATAAACATGTGGAGGGGTAAAATAACAAATGAATAAAAAGCCTACAAGATGTTAAGATTAAATAAAATGGGCCCACTAACTAGTCATTTCAGCCAAAAGATTAACTGGCTTGGTGGCGCCAGTGGACGTTTTTATATTTGTCTACCCCTGGCTCTACCACTTCAACATCACCTCACTTAACTCACTGGATTGGTCCGGCATCCAGCGGTGCAAACGCTAATGCGAACAGGCTTTCCACGCTATAAAAACATTGAGCAGAGAACAATATAGTGGCGTGGAGCCAGACTAGTCCAAACGTACGGCCACAGATTACATGCTTAGTTTGCTGTGTTGTGTTTCCACTGCAGGCATTTGTCCAACTGGGCACCCCGGAGGATGCGGAGATGATGGTGAAGTATTACACCCTGAACCCCCTCACCATATGTGGACGCACCATCCGCCTCAACATCTGTACTAAGTACAAGACCCTCACGTGAGTTGTCTCACCTGAATGAATGCATTGATTGTTAAGATGCAATGGAAAGAAAAGGTCACTTTTTTTTTTAAGGAAGTATGTAGTAGGGGTGCACGATATTGATAAAATGTGATATTGCGATATTGATCATGAAAATTGCAATATCGATATTAATTTTGATATTTTTAAATCACAAAGGTTATGGGAAAAGGCATTAAAATATATTCATAACATATGAAAACAACACATT
>JAODLL010052142.1:0-19193 GCA_026546735.1 Forbesichthys agassizii
GGGGGGGGTTATAGAGAGCTAGAAAGCTATAGAGAGAGGAAGAAAGAGAGGGAGAGGGGGGTAAGAGAGAGAAAGATAGATAGAAAGAGAGAGCTAGCTAGAGAGAGAGATACTATAGATAGATAGATAGATAGACAGACAGATGGATAGATAGAGGGTGAGAGAGAGAGCTAGAAAGCTAGACACAGAGAGAGAGAGAGAGAGAGAGAGAGAGAGAGAGAGAGAGAGAGAGGGCGAGCTAGAGACACACTAACTATGTTTATTCATGCGGTGAGGTGGGGAGGTGTTGGAAGGGGGCTTCAAAGTGCCGGATGGCTCCTCGCATCCTGCCTGGCCTTCAGCTGTGGCTGGGCCCGCCGTCGCTGGCCTTTAGAGTCCCTGGCTGATCAATCCCTCAGCATGCTGCCACTGGCTCCCCATCACCGCCGGAGAGAGGATGCTCTTTGAACACGTGCGGCCAGAGGTCACACTCCCCGGGCCGCTTCCACTTAAAAGGTCAGCCACGGCCGCGGGGCTCGCCAAAAGAAAAGGTGCCGTGACATAAGAAGGGGTGCAGTTGCCAGGTTGGACAAAGAGATGGAGGGGTCAGCGCTGCCGGGCCCGGAGGCAAACACTTGTGTGGCGAGACGCGACACGGAGGCTAATGAGCGACGACATATCGATATTGCAGCGTCGCACAAATTTGTCTATAGGGACCACCCCACCCCTTCCCGGACAGACGCAGCCATGGCATTTACACAGGTGTGCGCGCGGGCGCGTGCACGTGCCACGGAGCGCTCATTGGCCTACACACACATATAGAAAAGGTCAACAGAGGGAGCGGCGACTATCATTACGGATATCGGATCCCCTTCGTGTAGGGCTGGCGTTACTCTTAACGAGGACATGGGATGGGTTGGTTGGGGGGGGGGGGGTAAAGTTGGCTATCGCCTTGGTGATGCTAAAGCCATCACCAAGTGAAGGGATTGGCAAACAGGAAAAGGATTTCATTCAAACCAACGTAAGAATTTGCCAGAATGGCTTTGTAATTACACGGAGGTAGCTTCTGTGAGTTTCAGTACTCACCGACACACTCAATCATTCATTCTCTCTAACTTGCTTATTTCTTCAGGTATTTCTATTTGTACTGCTAACTCACTCAATCAGCTCTCGTTAACTCACTTTTGTATTTCGCTCTTACTCGTCCATTCATTAGTTCATTCTGTGATTCACTTGTTAATTCGCTGATTCCCTTTCTCACTTGTTCACTCGTTCGTTCATTATTTCCCTCATTTCCAAACTCAGCAATTACAACATTCGGCACTCTAGCTCTTAAAGGAGAGCCTTAGAAACGGGCAGTAACACAGCAACAAGCAAACAAGCACTTTTAACATGGCTGATTACGTTGTAATCATGTAAATGAAGGTGTGTGTGTGTGTGTGTGTGGGGGTCTGTGTGTGTGTAATGAGGCTTTCTTAGCTCTAGTCCAACAAGCCAGCACTTATCTCACACAGCAGAGACATGACTGGGACTAGTGTGAAGTGGCCTGGCTATCTTACACTCAGACATCTGCAATAAAGAACCAAGCAGCACAGGAGACCCATAGCAAGGGCAATGTACTGTATACATACAAAATAATGACATCCTACAGTAGTGGAGTGCGTCTCAGTTTGCATTGTGTGTGTGTGTGTGTGTGTGTGTGTGTGTGTGTGTGTGTTTGCGCACAATGTGTGTGGATGTGGGTGCGTGCCTTTGAGCATTAGTGCTTGCAGTCGTTTACATGAATAACATTGTCAATTCAGCAAACAGCAACAGTACCTTGAGATTCGGAACAGCGTTATGCCGCAATCTGCACAAGCCACAACAGGACAGCCGATAACATTATTACTTCACACCATATCTTGGTGGGCAGGAATATCTCATGAACAAAGTCATTCAGCTGTTTGAATGGGAACCAACAACAAAGTGGCATGATCGCTTCAATTACATTTGGTCCGAAAAGTAAAGAGCAGAATGGTGCTTAATCTTCCTTCCTATTTTAAAACCTCTTCAATCTTCATTCACGCTACAAGACAAACAAGCAAAACAAACAAAAATGCTACAATGCATACTGTAAAAACATACAGTACTGTACTACATACTATGTCATGTAGAATGTCCTTATGGTTACTGGCATGAATGACAATTTCACGGAGGGTTTGCCACCGCGCATCAAAATCCACAGATGATAAAAACTACACTTGCACAAATGCAACGAAGGCAAACTGACTGCAGTATGTATTAGTATGTGTGCACCCCTAATAGCACAGAACATCTCAAATGTAAACAAGCTTATGAATGTACTGTAGCTGATGGTTCACAATCCAGGCTGTTGGGGACAGTGTTGTCACGGTCATATCTGTTCCCAATTTGATGTTGGCAGTTTCCCGGGCAATGACTTGCAGTTTTCAGGCAATTAGGACGGAACTTCCGGGGAATGCTGAGCAGAAGGTCATACCCTAAGAGCGCAGCGTCCAGGTTAATGGCAGCTCCCAGGCAGCCTGTTTGGGCCGTGTGCTGTCATCCCCAGAATTGATTTTTTTTTCCTTTGTGTGAAGAGCTAATTATTAGTTTGTCTATGCGGTAGGCCACAGTAAGTGTAAAACCTTAAATGGACTGTTGCTAAGAGCGTGGGCCAGCCAAAGCTAAAGGTGGATTCAATCTGAAGCAGTTACTGAGAAGAACAAGAGACGGAACGACATTTCTAAAATGTCAAAAAAAGGTTGGTTAAACCATTCGTGTTTCACTGACCAGTCAAGTATCCGTATCAATGCAATTCTCTACCTTTGGGTTTCTGAAAACCGTAAGACGTAATGAGAACAGATTAAAGGAATACAAATTTAATATTTCCAGTTTCCTGAATGCGGTGGTATTAATAGTCCTGATTAAGTGTTTATGCGCTTTCACCGTTCCCGGAGATAAGAAACTGCCTCTGAATTACATGACATAGAGAGGGTTTGTGGCTAAAACAGATCACTACACAAGGTCATCCTCTTATTTTCTATAATGACTCATCAGAAAAAGCAAGGTACATGTCAATGACATTCAAAAGAAACAGTAGCTCATTGATGAGAATCTTTGACCTCTTGGATGCACGCCACTTGCCAGAATATTGAATGGCCCTGTTCATTGTAGCCACACTTCGTGCTGTAAACGGGCGAGACTTAAAATGCATGAATTCATTGACCTTTATGGGACCATTCGAGCAATAACTACTTAGATAAGAGGTATGAAATACAACCCAATCCTCTTGGTGGTGTGCTGGTGTGTGAGCCACTCTATCACAAACCAAGCCATTCAAAACAGTGCCTGTCTGTCTCTCTGTCTGTCTGTCTGTCTTATTTCTTTAGTCCGTGACCAAGGTAAAAGTGTCTTCTTTGGTCTGCGGTTTCACAGAAAGTGAATGGAAAGACCGATGGTGATGGTGCGTGTGTTTGTATGTGTGTGTGTGCGTGTGTGTGTGTGAGTGACATAATGTCCCCGCTGCTTGAACTCCCAGCTGCTTAACCCACATGCCCACACATAGTCCGCCATGTCTGAGCAGATGCTCTATCAATAATGCCTGCTGCAGTGCCACATACCTCCCTGGTGGCCAAATCACAGAGAGGGGAGGAGAGGAGAGGCTTAAGCAGAAACAAAGAGAGATGCAAAATGGATTTGAGTGGACGGATGGGATTGGAAGGGGGAGGAGGGGGGGGGGGGGGACTAGAAACTGTGGTCTGGAGGGACCATTGGGAGACAGATTGGCTGCAGGAGAGGGAGCCAAAGGAGCAGTGAACCCGCGGATGAAGTGTTCTCCAGACCCCATCTGCGCCAAGGAGAGAGAGAGAGAGAGAGAGAGAGAGAGAGAGAGAGAGAGAGAGAGAGAGAGTGCACCACGTCGCTTCATCTGGAAGGGAGGAAAATCTACCTCTAGGATCCTGAAAATATCAGGACACCAATAACAGCCCGGCCTCCACATCCTCCGTACAGATGTCAAGGAGGAGCCCAGACAGGGGGACACGATAGAGGGCTTTAGTCCCTGAGCACTGCAGGATCTCTGGAGCAAAGCACACAGCTGTCAGTCTTAGTGACTGACACGTGTGACAGCAACATACTGCAGCCAACAGGTGTGTCTGGATATAGCCAAACCCTACCTCCACCAAACGGAGCCTGCTCAATATTCTTAGTAGAGATACAACTCCATTATGAGGGGAAAACAAGAGTAGGAGATGGATTTTTCTAACCATTTCTTTTAGATTTGTCCACATCACAAAGAAAGCTTCAGAGGCAGTCATGTTTGTACAGGATTCTGATTCAGTCCATTATAGGCTCTGGTGCCCATTACGCACCCAAAAGTGGTGTGCGGAAAACTGATAAAGGGATAGTACAGTATAATTCTGAACAACACACACACACGCACACACAAAAGAAGTCGGGAGTGCTACTGCACTTCAGAACTAAATAGGAAAAAAGTAGAAAAAAGCTGAAAATGAGAAGGCTAGAATTCTAAATAAAAGCTTTTTAATCCCTTTCACACAGTTATTTTTTCCTTGGTTGCCATTTGTACTGCTTTTTTCTTCTTGTAAACAGAAGTCATTGCCACTTCACATGAAGAATTTGTGTTTTTTTCTGGCTTGTTTGTCGTTATATACCTGACTACCTGAAGACCTACCCCTTGGCAGACACCCACGCATTTTGTTTTGCTGTGAGCTAATCACAGTGTCTTGACCGAAACATATTGACAGGGACAAGCAGAAAACCTCCGAAACAAAGTGAGTGCTGTTATTCTGAGCTTTGCAATGAGTAGTTTCTGCTTTTCAGATATTCTTTAACAAAGATACAACGCGCCACATTTGACAATTTTGTGGATGGGAATAATAAAGACACTGGACAAAGAACATTCACATATTTGCTATTATTATTATTATTATTATTATTATTATTATTATAATTATACATGTCTGCATCCATATCAGGACAAAATGACAATGAATGAAAAGAGAACAAAATAATTTTTTTTTTTTAAATGAATAAAAAAGAGCTATTAGGTTCACTACAACACCTGTCTGTGCATTTCAGCGGGCAGCCATACATCTTGAACAGTGGGCAGCAAACCATGTTTTTACTGCAGACGGCACAGACGTGCACTTGAACAGGTCCCATAGGCACATCGCTGAACACACACATCCAACACAATTATCAACAGCAATTTTCGAGCCCATTTTAACACGTCCATCAGGCCACCTGCTGAAGACCCAACATGCGCACGTGCACGTGCACACACACACACAAACTATCAGCAGCCCGGCATCGCATTAACTGTATGTATGAGTTCTTGCATGAGAGCCATGTGCCTGAATACATCCATAGTGCTGTGCTGTTGTCACCATCCATCATCGTGTAACTCTGCCTTCCAATAGCTGTCAGCGCTGCTCTGGACAATTCACTTTGACAGTGTCAGCTGAACTGTAACAATCTGACCAGCCACTGTAATGTGCGCTGCTGCTCTCCCAAGTTTGTTGAAGCTAACATGGGCTCCTTGTCCACGCCTGAGCAGGCTTGGTTGTTGGATCTATGTTGACAAAAATCCACATAGTCTTGTTCTTATTGGGTGTATCCTCACAGGTGCATTGGGTACTAGGTTAGCATAGACTGCACATGTTGGTCTGTGGGATGTAAACAAACAAAATGCATAGCATAGTTTCTAAATAAAGAAATAGGGATATATAAAATCCCTATTGGTCAAGTCAATGTAATTACAGTACTTCAATGTTGTGACTACCCCCAGTGGTAGTCCAGGGTATATCATGCTCAAAAGTTTGGTACTCTTAAGTGTTGATGACTATAACATGCAGTTTAATATTATTTTGGAATCCCACACCATAACAGCAATATGTATATTATCAGGATCTGTCAAAAAAAAATCAAATAAACCAGACTATAGGATTGCCTGATATATTGCTTGTGACAGATATCGCTTGCGTCACTGGGACCAATAATGCTATTTTATAATTTATTTATAAATGTTTTCAGCTATGGTGAGCCACAGGCATCCAGTGGCAATTAACCTTTCAGTTGTCTGTACTGTAGGTTGGATACACCCTTGCACATACTGTACAAGTAGGGCAAGGAACCATCTATCATCTACATTACATCTGACCCATAGAGGTTCACTCGGCTCAACTTAAGATAATATCTGACGTATGTAACTCACAAAAGAGATCCAAAAGAGTACCAATGCTGTTGAAGGTTAGGGGAAACCTATTTCTTGAGCACATATGGTCCAAAGGCATACTGTAAGAAGTAAAATATAATATGGTAATATAATATATGTAAAATATAAAAACATATGGATTTCGAGAGGACAATGAAGCATGTATGATAATTTAAAATGATAAAATAAATATAATAAATGAGGTCTATTCCTCTCTGTCTTCTTTGTGTTTTATAACAAAGAACATGAATGGCACTAAGATTGAAATGCTGTATTCCATAATCACATACCAGGCAGCTGCAAGAAATTCATTATGGATTATGAGAAAAAACACACACATACAATAATCGACAATATCCTTCTCAATCAAGGAATCTATGAAAGAACACATTATCTTTTCAATGCCAGTCAGTTACAATTTAGCACACAACGTGTCCTTAAATAGATAAATACATTTCAATTATTGGGTAATTCAGAATTGCAAAGAATGCAATGCAATGCAAAAGCACAGTGAAACAAACTTCCAGTGTCTCAGTCAATAAGGCTTCTTCATGAAATGATAATGTTGCTATTTTTCAAAGTCAATCAAGCATTTTCAATTGAAAACGCTATTCCTTTCTTATTATCAATAGTACAATGCAACCAACCGTGAAGTATATCTTCAGAAATTGTCAATCATGCATTTAACGACATGCCACACAAGACAGAACAATATCACTTCACTATCCACTTCCAAATTCAGCTCCTACTAGAACACACATTCTTCAAATAAATGTTTGTATCTATCCTGTATTTATGTTTTATGCATGTTTTTGGTTTGCGCAACAGAAAGAGGCACCATTTGGCTGTATGACAATTCTATGAAATACAGCAAAGCTTCGCAATAAAAGCAGACAAAAGTACACCCAATATCACTGAAAGGTGAACCCAATAAAAATGAACACAAGTACATTTAATATACATTTAATAAGTAATTAGTTTATAGAGTTTCTAAGTACAGATTAAGTTATATCATCATTACTGAGGTTTGAAGCACATGCAGGTCAGAGAGTATCCTGTTTCCTCACTGGATCTAATCAACTAATCACAAAACTGTAGATCATATGACCCAGTCAGCCAACTTTGAGTGTTGTTAAAGCCAAACTCCAGACTTCAATATGTCTATTTAAAAATGAATGACATCTCACATTATTGTATATGTCGTATGTAGACTCAACCTAAAAAAAGTGGGGGAGGTAAACATTTAAACTAAACTAAAGTTAAACCGAAAGATAATAACAGGCTATGCTGTTAATGCCTGCAATCCTCTACCTGCATATGAAGAAAGAATGTGCTATTTAAACTAAAGAGCTAGCAGTTGATTCTGTGCTTTATTGGAAGTGGCACAGTGAAACAGGTCCAGATATAAAACAATTAAGACAACTTCACCTATGTTGAGGGGCATATTACTCACTTGATGGGCCCAACAGAGCCTTATGGGGGAAACAAGCTAATGTGTGATATCAAGCAGAGAAGCAAACAGCCACTATGGAGGTAAAAACAGAAAAAGGTTTGGGGTTGTGTAGAGCTTCAGTGGCTACAAGAAAAACTAAATATTGTGCACCCATTGTATGTTTATTGCCCGGTATCGTAAGTTACGCCGATGTGCTAAACTCAGGACGATGGGTGTTAGACACACAAGGCTTTAATTCAAGTAGCCTGGCCAGCTCTCAATTCACACAGCACTTACTTTGCTCGTCTGTGCCAACTGTTTCGCCGCTGTATGTAACCCCCCCAGCCATGACAACAGCTTACAGACAGCAGTCGTGCAACACTGAGGCATCCTCTAAGTGCAAAAAGTTTGCAATAGAGAGCTAGCATCACTTAATTTCCAATGGTCAGATAAGCACTGCCAGCAATGGGGAAAATTTCAGTTTGACTGAGTGCAGGAATACATGTATCTGATCGGGCCAGCCCTCGACTGCAAGGAGGGTTTTACTTGGCGCTGCAGTGGATCCACTGTACTCCCCTTCAAACAGGCACGACGCATTGTCAGTGTTTAAAGATGCACTGGAATTGGGAAAAGTTGTATAACATCCCCGGGGGGGGGGGGGGGTTTAGAGAGAACAAACATTGTCCAACATGAATGTTCTCAGATTTACACATAAGCACATGTGCTGAATGTGATTTCTGATGTTAAGCCACTTTTAAAACATTCCCTCAGCCTCCCCCCTCCCCCTTTTGGGCGGCTTTCCCTTGTGCCCAGTGCCCTACATTATCTTGGTTTGATGAATTCATTTATTATTTCATTCGCTATTGTTGTATGTATTATTACGTCGCTTTGCTCAAAATATCTAGCATTGTTTGTATTATGGTGTACTGCTGCATATGGGCCTTTAAAAACCTGGTGCTGTTGTATGGCATGCATAGTTATACAGGCTCATGTTGCACATTATTATTATGATTATTTCCTATAGAGACTTTACTGGTCAATACACGGCACTACAATATCTGGAGCGATTAAATACCCTCTTCTTATTGGTCAACTGGTCAACCTATTCCAACCATGTGTCCACATGACTCAGTATCTAAAATCTACATAACAGTCCTAGATAACTCACAGGGCCGATGAGTCATGACTTCCCCACCCCCCAAACACACACACACACACACACCACTCTTTTCCTCATTTTGAAAATGAATACGAGTCCTCAGGAGTGCGGTCAGCTGTGTAATTCCCGTTGGCCTTTCAACACTGTGAACTTGGAAGTCATTCCTTTTAATTCAGTCTGCAGTCTTTTTCTACCGGTGTGCTGATGACGTCATGGTTTTAGGTTCTGGCCTCTTGATATTATTTTCTTGAGTTTCCACACAACTGCATGTGTTCATGGTCTCTTGATCCAATCCATCCTACCTTAACTCTCTCCAGTTTTATTTACCTACCCGACAAGACTGTGATAGGCAGCACCAATTTACTTTTAAAGCCCTTGGAAACCCCCAAATGTGTTATTTTGGCTAATTAGACCTTTTCCCAGGAATGGGCGTGGCCAGACACTTGATTGACATTTCCCTGACTCTCCTAAGTCCCTTGTGCTTTACCTGTTAGGACAGGACAGCTGACACCTTATTTATGATTGGTTCTGTTGAGTAAGCAGTTTGGTGATGGCAAATTGCAGTAGAGATCTGCCGAACGCCCGCAGAAGCCCCAGATCCATTTATAACACTCTAGAAACACGTGTGGAGTTATAGCAGCCATTTTAAATTACCCAAACCATTCCAATATTTGACTTTTCTGCTGTTTTTGAGAGAATAGAAACCAACATGCATGTAGAAAATTATACTGAATACAACTAAGATCATAGCAAATAAGTGCTTTTATAAATTATACTGTGCTTTACAATTCACTGACCATTGCCCGCACATACTATAGCATTTGAACACACAGACACACACACACACAAATAGGCTATATATATATATATATATATATATATAGGTATACACACACACATTGACCTATAGACTTGAATTAAAGACGTTTACCTGGTCCATTAATGGTTTAACTATTGAACTCTTGCCAGCTGACAAAAGAGCAAAAGGAAATGCAGCACAAATGTCAGTGGCCCCTTGTGACTCCACGATAAAGCAGCGTTCACAGCAGGCCTGCTTCCCAGAGCAGGTTAATAAGACAACACAGTGCCCAGGCCAGGGGCAAAAGCCTGGGGCCGATCCACTGTAGTCAACCAGAACTACAAACGCACAGAACATAACCTGTTAATTACCCTCGCCCACTCACCACCGACAAGAGAAAAATACTAAATAAAGAGAGAGAGAGAGAGAGAGAGAGAGAGAGAGAGAGAGAGAGAGAGAGAGAGAGAGAGAGAGATTTGACAATTTTGTCTTTTTAGATTTAATTTTTTCCCTCTGCAAATGTTGGGCATTTGCCGTTTCTGGGTGTGCTCTGTTCAAAGGGTTCCATTTGCATCTCTGTCTCCTTCTACCCTCCATACACTCTCACCAGTACTGTTATGACGACGCTCGTTCCCGCGGCGAGGGCTGGCCGGGCAACGTGGCACATATCGGAACATGTTAGGTGCTGAACGACTACTTCCACAGACAATGTGGCGCGACGGCTGCGTTCGCGCCGCTATCTCTCCCGGGTGGCGCGTTCCCGTCATCTAGATGAGCGGTGCGAGCGTGCGGGCCACGGCCAAGCGAATAAGAGCAAAGCTGTCACCTCGCCGTAGCAACATTCATCATTAAACAATTTGTTCCCTTTCATTACAGCCATTGTGATTACAAAAAAGAGGACTGGGCTAGACAGGTGCCCCCATCATATTTCCTCCTCTCTTTTTTTTCCCAATTAGCACTACAATAATATTGCCCGCGTAATGCAGATGATACAATTAGCATTTTGATAGAACACAAGTGCCTGCATGCCCGAGAACTGCTCTCTGGTGAAATCTTTTCACTCAGTTAGGCCAGGGGAGCACCACTTTCTGTTTTGACAAAGACCATCGCTGGATGGAGCGAGAGGGCGAGCGAGAGAGAAAAGAAAGAGATAAAGAGAGAGAAACAGAGAGAGATAAGGGGGGGGGAGAGGGAGAGAGCGAGAGAGAGAGAGAGAGAGAGAGAGAGAGAGAGAGAGAGAGAGAGAGAGAGGCAACCTTTAGACACCTCGACTAATCAGGAAATAGAGTAACCAATGCGAGGGGGGGAAAACAGGGCTGCCTTCCATTCCTCCTGAAGGTTTAAAACTGGTTGTGAGAGCATGATGCCGCAGTTGCAGCCTTGAACTATGGGTAAGGACATTCTGAGGACAGTGACCCGGGTGTTCCACTCTGGGGCAAAAACAGTCCCAGGCTTGTATTTTGCAACGGATTAACATGTCTGCTAAATGGCCAACTAGAAGATCCAGGTCTAGTTCAGCATGTATTCACAAGTGTCCCCGAGGAAGGCCTTGACATTATCACTGTTGCTGCTCTAACTTTGTTGAAATCCCTACCACTTAATATTAAAAAAGAAACAACATTAATGTATCACACATTAGAGGAGCAGTGACAACAAAAGTTACTGCAAGAATAAAATAAACCATATCGCTAAGAAAACAAACATCTTCCACTGTTCAATATCCTCCCACACTGCATTTCACACACTGAAAAATAACAGCCAAACCCAGCAAGCTAAATTATTATCTAGCCCTAAATCGCAAGTACAAATCTGATTAGCGGCAGAAACAGAGAAGTACTTTCTGCTAAAATGTACCAACTATCAGTGCAGAACGCTTCAAAAATTGGACCTATTCATCTCCAGCTGTACCCAATGGACTGGCAGTTCAAATCAAACCAATAAGCCCTGCGTTTGGCAACAACTTAATCTGAGAGGGAGAGAAATATATCTCAGTCATCAAAGTGAATATGTGATACTGTACCAAAGCTCAGATGTCCTATAATTTTTCAAACATATTGGATCCTTCTCCATGTGGGTTTAGCCTGTGTCATCGCTGTGTTTGGACACGTTTTGGCAAGATTGTGAATCCAAACAATGTCATGCCAATACAAATGCAAATATTTGAATTTAAATGTGAGGATGAAGGAACCTTGATCAGAGCCAGATATGCTTGGGACTGCGATGAGAGAGGAAACAGTAATTACACTGAAGCGTGATTACAGTGATTATATATATTTTTACATCCAACTTGTAATCACTTGTTTGTCTCTTTTTTTATTATTTCAATATTTCTACATGCTTTCTATTGTCAACTTATGAATTATCATGATCCCATACATACATGCATTCAAGTACTACAAACTAAAGTACTACAAACATACATAAAGTACTACAGTAGAGCCCTGCTCATTTATATCTTAAAATTGTAATCCAGTGTCACGGAACCATGAACACATTCAAATTCCCCATGCTGCACTGTCAACCTCTGCAAAAACCTTTATACATACATCATCAATACTCCTCAACACTTTGGTAAGTTACATCAAGCAATTATACAGCACTAACTGCACTGTACACATAATGACACATTGTGTTACAAATAATGACACATTATGTATGATACAATGCAGTTGGAAATATGCCAACATACATTACACCATATTACAAAACATAGGAACAGTACACTCACATGATACGATACATTATAAATAAATAGACACCATAAACACACACACACATGTGAATACTGCTTACTTGGTTAGTCTTAAGAGTACATTAAGAAACTAATGTAATGGTCTGTTGGGTTTTATAGTTTTATATATATATGTGAAAGAAATAGTGAGTACAAACATATAGTATACACACACACACTCACACATACAGTACGGTACATCCACACACAGGTCTATGCATATACACACACACACACACACACAGGTATACATATAAAGCACATGGCCTTCCACGCTCCAAGATGCCTGTACAATCTGCCAAACCATTTTTCCCCTTTCTTCTCTGTGCCAAATTCCCATCTCATTTAGACACGGGCAAAATAGTTAATGTAACATTCATGCCAAAAAAAGATTGAATTGAAGTGAGAGTGACTGTGGGGGATGGACAGGAGGGGTGGGGTGGGGGGGTAGAGAGACAGAGACAGTGAGGGTGAAAGAGTGACAGAGTGGGGGGGCGAGAGAGAGAGAGAGAGAGAGAGAGAGAGAGAGAGAGAGAGAGAGAGAGAGAGAGAGAGTCAGGCGGGTACAGAGAAACAGACAGAGGATAAATGAATTCCCACAAGAGAAAGGAGGTGCGTGGAGAAATTGCAGCACAAAAGGAGAAGGCAGAAATGACATTTCTTGAGGGACTGCTGTGTGGCATTTGGTCAGAGGAGAGAGAGAATGAATTTGAACGGGCGGGCGATGCTCCGGTCATGCCGTACCACTAGCAGTGTGTGTGTGTGTGCGTGTGCGTGCGTCCTGAGCAAAAGAAAAGAAAGTATAGTGTGAGAGGTGTGAGATGGTTCGAGGCTAATTCATGAGAAACAGGAGCGAGGCAGAGCCCGCTGATGGATGTAAGGGTCGAGCTCGGCCAGCTTGGCGGGCAGGGAAGAGAACCTGTGATTGAAATCCTCTGAGGGAGCGTTTATATGAATAGCAAATGCAAGACAAAAACATAAAATCAAACCAAAACGTTTCTGCATGGAGACACGTCGGGACGAGAGAAGAACATGGTGACAATAGAGATCTTTTTTTGGGGGGGAGGGGGAGGGGGGGACAAAGAGAGAGAGAGAGAGAAAACAGAGGGACAGATGAGGAGGATAAGGGGGGAAGCAACACAGCCGGAAAAGACGCGCGCGCTTGTGCCATTGTAAAGTTCACGTCAGCGTGACAGGCTGGATCGCAGGATGATAGGGACGCTGTTAGCTAATAGGTAGGAGACAGGGAGTGAGGGTGTGCGCGCATGCTAGCGGGTTACGCTAGCAAAGGCCTAGGGGGAGACAGTGGCGAGACATTTAGAAGTGCTAATACTGATTGTAGTAGGAACAGAATCAGCCGATGGCGGCTATGGCTCTCTAGACGATACGCTCCATCTGACTGCGAACCCTCCTGCCGTTCAAAGAGCGGAGCAGCGCACGTCTATCAAAGCCTGGGGTGTGCACACAAGAGATGTACGCATGGTGTCATACACCTTTCAGGGAACAGATGGGGCAGGGAGAGAGAGGGGACGGGGTTGAACGTCTCTCAGAGCAGAGATGAAACGGCGATGGAGGTACATCAGTAAAAATACGCCGCAGACCTCTCCCTCTGTGCAGATGGAGCCAACGTATCGTGGTGCGCACTGTGGGCGCGCTGCCTTTCATGTTCCCGCGGCGAAGCTCCTCTATATGCTGAAGAGGAGCACCCCTCCCTCCACCCACCCCCAAGCGCAAATTTAGGCACAATGATGCGCACACCTGTTCGTACGAGCGCTCAAATACGTTACACCGCGACCTGCGGTATGTCCTCTGACACCAATCCTCCACCTACAGCATAGACATCTGATTATTATTTGCATAACATTTTTTTTGTATTCAATAATAAAATGCATGGTATGTATTCATTACTGTACATTTATTTAAATTTGTGTTTATGTGTCTGCCACTATTTGTTATTTTTATATGTTTTATTAGGGGGAGATTCATTTGCATCATAGCAATAGCAAATAAAAATAAATAAATAAATATAACTAAATAAATGAATGAATGTAGAACTCTTGAGGGAGCCCGGGCTTGACCATTCAGCATCTTTCATTGTAGTGAGAACCAACAAGTAGACACTGGGCCGTGTTCTAGAGCCTTCTTCAATCACAATACCAATTCCACGGGGGCATTGCCAGAACAAAAGCAGCCCTAGACAGGCCTTATTAAACATGTCATCATCTCACTAGCACTTTCTTCTTCTGACCTCACATGACAAACGCCGAGATCAACTATTGATGGGCTTGGATGTTGAGGGTCTGTTATAGCCTGGAGGGTTTTTCCAGGGAAAGCTGCTTAAAGATAAGCTGTATAATGTCAAACGTCATCTCTGACCCCTTTAATTGCACAAATTCAGATTTATTGGCCATTATTACACAGTGTGTGAGGGAATATATTGTGTTTGTCTAGTGTGTGACTGTGTGTGTGACTGTGTGTGTGTGTGTGTGTGTGTGTGTGTGAGTATAAATGCGGGGGCAGGGGCTGGGGGGTGGCGTCATCTTAAAAGGAGCCAGGCTGAAAGCTCATTCTCTGTGATATTCAGCTGAAGGGCACAGCGGCGTTTAAAAGAGGCAGTTGGGGCAGTGTGGCATTGTGGGAATTCCACAGAGAACCCTGAGCCAGCCACCCTATTTATATGTCGCCGTCTACCGCGCAGGTTTGTGCGCCTGCGCGAACAAAACACACACACACGAACACACACGCAGGCGCACGTGCGAGAGAGAACCGAGCGGGGCCTCGTTTGCATGTACGGAAACGTACACGCGCGCGGGCGCTCGTGTCGTGTCCGCCGCGCGCGTGTACGTGTACGCAAACACACGAGAGCACGCTCAAAAAACCCGTCAAGTGCGAACGCGCCGGTGACACGGCGGTGACAGATGGATCCAGTGAGGGGAAACGAGCGGCGCATTCAACTCAATTAGCGACGTGTTACCACACGATGCCGATGGGAGATGGAATCTCACCATGACTGGCAACCTGTCAGTCTGGCTGCTGAGCCGCAAAACAAGCTTCATAAAGGGCGCGCGGAAATAAATTAAATAAACTAATACATTAATTCATTTATAAATAAATAGGACAAAAGCACCGGAGTGGTGTTTTGGAAGGGGATTGTTGGGGGTTGGGTGGGGAAAGAGATGCTGTTGGGGGGATGGGGGTGGTTCATCAAAAAATCAAGAGCGTAATGTGATTAGGGAGCCTGAATACGCCTGTGCACACATAAAGAGGAAAGTGTTAGAGTGGTAATGTGGAGGTGTGGGGGGGGGGGGGGCTTTGGGGGATGCAGGGATGGGAGGGAGAACAATGGCTGGCCTCACTACCTCTCTTACCTGGGCGAACATTAGCGCGCTCTGTTCATACATTATCCTGCCACGGTGCCTAATGAGCCAGGCCTCTCCACCCTGACACCCACGCCTGGCTACACACCCCTTATTCCACCAGGTGGCCATGTGCACGAGAATGTGCACGCTCTCTCTCTCTCGCTCTCTCTCTCTCTCACGCACACACACAGCATTCAGGCCCACAAAAACACCCAGGTCGTCACATATTCACTGGACTGTAAACATGTCCACTGTTGCTGCTCAGGACATAAAGGAGTGTCTGACCAATGTATCTGAATCCCCCCCCCCCCCACGAAACACACACACATCTCACACACGCATCGCACACACGAAACACACACGCACGCATCTCACACAAACACGCACACAACATTGATATTTTGTGCAGAAGAAGTCTCAAACAATGAACCACTAAATCAGGGAAATATTATATGATATAAAAAAATGAAACAAAATTCTAAGATAAACTATAAAGCTACTGTAGAAAAAAGAAAGAGAATAATTTTTAAAAGCTTCTTCCTCCCACAACCAAAAAGCCATCCTTTGACTCACACTTTGGAAACCACTGACATAAAAGGACCTTAACAATGTGTATATTTTGCCAGTTCTGGAAAGAGAAATAGTCCTCCTAACACACAGTGCGATGGTAAATTAGCATTTATGTGTGTGTGTGTGTGTGTGTGTGTATGAATACATGTGTGGACACTGTTAATGCACAGGTCAGTCTCAAACCTGTTAAAGCTCTAACAAACATATAAACGCAGGGAGTTTGTGAGGAGTGGACATGGGCGAAGGCACCATGCATCCTTCTGAATAGGTACTTATTACCGTCTCTTTAATGTTTATCGTCATTGGCATTTAAATTGCTCATTTTGCGGCATTATGCTGCAGCATGCTTCAGGAAACACGGCAGAAGTCAGTCAAACCAGGCAGGCAACACGCTGGTTTGTGCCACAGTCTACCCCACTGTGCCCTGATTGTTTTTGGCAGCTTCCCTATCAAAGTCGCTTCCTCCGCAAATGAGCCAGCACACCCCGCCCCCTGCTCAAATGCTAAACCAGCAGGGTTGCGGGTGGCCAATCAGCAGATAGAACGGGCCTAGCGGCAAAGTGGTCAAATAAACATCAAAGGTCCCCACGGCAGAGCAAAAACATACTAGACGAAAAGGGTCTTGTGGTATCTGATACAGTAGGGCGTGACGGGGGGGAAAACATCAAGAAAATGACAAAAGACACTTCAATTTTAGAGGACTGGTGATGTAATCGAATTCACCTTGCAATCGTTCCTGTGAGAAGTGGTGAAATGATTGCTGTGGCTAAGCAGCTGATTGTGATGACCTTAAACTTCAGCTGTGTGAGGTGCTGACTTTCAGCCACCACTGAGGTTTCAACAGGGAGGAGGGCATTGATGATCTGTAATCATTTTGACTTTGTGTTTCCATGTCGTGCAGGACCTTGATATATTGATGTCATATTGATGCTAGTGCCAACCACACGTTCTCTTTAATTTAAAGACAGGCGATAGAGAAGAGAAGCGCTTGTGATTGCCATGGTAACATCAGTATACTTTGTCATGGACTTGTTCAGACAGGGAAAACTTATTAAAATGTCAGTTCTAAAACATTCTAAAACAAAACATAAGAAAAGTCACAGTTTAACTATTATTACTTCATTTATGAAAGTAGTAGTTGCCATTGTATATAATAAACAACAAAATGGTGTACGTATGTCCTTCTGTGTGTGTGTGTGTGTGTGTGTGTGTGTGTGTGTGCGTGTGCATACATGTGTGGATTTAGACTCAGTATTCCCAGCCACAGCGGTCGCAATCTCGCAGCAGGTTTAACCTCAGTAAATCCACTATTAGGTGTTCTGAGAATGATGATGTGAGCGCTAGATCTTCCCCGGTGGTTTCAGTTTCTAAGAGCATCCGGCGGGTCACAAATAGAGAAGCCGTGGCGGTATTACAAGGTCAGAGGTCGGCTAACCCTCGATATGATGACAATTCCAAACTGCCATTTTCATTTCCTGAAGAGAGCGATTCCCTCTGGCAGCTGCGGCCAAAAGCTGTTTGCTTATTTTCGTTCAAATAAATTCATCTCTGCCTTTAATGGAGACCAGATATCGAGAACTCGCCGCGTGCAAGGCTCCGATAGATAGGTTTTTCTTTCCACCCGAAGGAAATACCACACGATACACGTTTGCCGTAAACACCCGTGCGCACAACAGCCCACTTGTACGCAAATGCCAGTTTGCCCCCCCCCCCCCGCCCCCCACTTCTTTTTCCGTTTCTTTTCATTTTGTCCTTCAAAACCCTCTACAGAGGTGAGCCCATGCAGCTATAGCTGGGGCTTTTAATGGCACGGGGTTTGTCTCATGGTGGCGAGAGATAAACACGGGGAGGAGAGATTAAAACCCCAGGCTTTCTCCCACAATCTCCTGCCTCCATCCTCCTTAGCCTTGCTGCGGCTGTGTGAGGCCAGCGCTGCAGATTCTAATTCACATCCCCGGCCTGCCCCGCTCAGCCAGGCACACCGGAGCACCAAAAAACCACCGCAGTCTCCTACGGCACACCCCGCCACGAGCAGGCAGGGGGCGAGAGAGAGAGAGAGAGAGAGAGAGAGAGAGAGAGAGAGAGAGAGAGAGAGAGAGAGAGAGAGAGAGAGAGAGAGAGATGCCAGACTATAGGCCGCTCTACCATTTAATTGCCAGGCTGTCAAAAGTGTCACACTGTGTGATGTTAGAGCTGGACAGGGTCACTGATGCAAGAGGGAGGGGGGGGGGGGGTCACAGCAAACAACTTGGAGGGAAAGAGGCAGGCGGCTGGAGCTCGGGTCCCTGCGACCGCACTGAAGAGGGAAGGGAAGTGATGATCTGAAGCAGTTATTAGGAGTGACTAAACACATCATTTCCTTTGTCATTGCGATTAGGTCAGGGAGAGCAGCCCCCAGGTGAAGGTGGGTGTAGCATATATTAGCAGCTCTGCCATTTATATGACATTCACGCTAATCGCTAATATCAGCTCTTGTCAGGACGACAGAATGCACCCGGGAATTTGCCATCTGATGCCGGAAGTCCAAAACGACGCGCGCGGTGAGCGCGGGAAGCAATTATTGGCTGTTTCAACGTGTATCCAGCAATGGTAAGGGCAAGCATATTGTATCGCAGTGCCTCTGCTCAGAGAGGCTGCACTTTGTAAACATTACAAGCGCTAAGGGGGCCGTCAGCGATGCCCGGCACTGGTGGAAATGTGCCATTGCGGAGAAACTAGCCAGGTAAACGCGCTTTGGAAAAGATATCATAGTTAAGTTCAATCTAAACAGAGATAAGCTGCTACTCTCTTGTACAACCAACTGCCAGCGCCAGTTCTTTGCTTAAGGGAGCATTTGGGAGACACATACAATAATCTCTCTCTCTCTCTCTCTCTCTCTCTCTCTCTCTCTCTCTCTCTCTCTCTCTCTCTCTCTATGTTTATGTGTATT
>JAODLL010052163.1:0-11814 GCA_026546735.1 Forbesichthys agassizii
AATTGATGTCTAGATATTTCTAAATATTATTTATAGATCTATCGAACTTTTTCATGCTTTTTCTGCTTTATTTAACACACTTCGTTTCGAAAGGGTCACTGGTTTTGACTGAATCCGACAGGACACAGAATTAGGCGTAACACCTTTGAATAGCTCTGCTATAGGTTAGAAGTCCTGCTGATCGCGTGACGTCTTTTTACCATGTTTGTAGGTAGGGCATTTTGTCACAAAAAATGTATTTTTGCTTTTTACATTTATTTATGTTAGAAATTAAAGTCCGAAATCAAATCAGAAGGAGGCAGCATCACGAAAGAAAAAAAGTCCGCGATCAATTGTTCTCTTGTGGGCGCGACTTAAATGTGCTGTCTCTTGAGCCCGTTGGTCTGAGACAAAGTCCTCTAGATAGCTCTCGTTGCAACTCCCGAATACGACCTCTAACAGATTTAATGAACTGATAGAGGACTGCCTTGAGCACAATACACAGAATGGAACTGACAGCTGACAGTCATTCCGTACTCCTAAGTGATGGCAACAAAATACCTTTGATTGGACTGGGCACTTACGGGAATCCCCGTACGGTAAGACATAAATCAAATGTAACATTTGAACTACTGATTAATTATAAAAATTGAATGTTTTTAATGATTTGACGTGTAGCAGAACAGTAGCTTACTATGTCACACAGTACTTTATAATGAACTCAGGAAACCTGTATATTCCATCCAGACCCCTAAAGGAACTGCATATGAATCCGTGAAAGTGGCTATTGAAACTGGATATAGACACATTGACGGGGCGCTAGTTTATTTCAATGAACATGAGGTTGGCCAGGCTATACGGGAGAAAATCGCAGACGGAACTGTCAAAAGAGAGGATATTTTCTACTGTGGAAAGGTCTGCACAATCTGTCTGTCTGTCTGTCTGTCTGTCTGTGTGTCTGTGTGTGTGTGTGTGTGTGTGTGTGTGTGTGTGTGTGTGTGTGTGTGCGCTATTGCTCAAGTGAATATCAAATGTGTTGCAAACATCTATTTGCTTAGACCGACTTACTGCAGTCACTAAATGTCACAGCTCACCTACTTTAATCAACCTACAGTTGTGGAACACATTTCACTCACCAGAACTGGTGAGACCTGCTTTGGAAAGAACATTAAAGACATTACAACTGGATTATGTTGATTTATACATTGTAGAAATGCCAACAGCATTCAAGGTAAATCTATCATTACTTTTACAAATAAATAAAAAAATTGGTGAAAGATGACAATATATCAGTAAACGTAGAATTAAAATATTGGATACTAATAATCTTTTTCTGAATGAAGCCAGGAGACACGTTCTACCCAAAGGATGATAATGGGAAGTGCATTTACCATGAGACAGATCTTTGTGCTACATGGGAGGTGAGACACACGAACCTGTCTTCCATTGTCTATTTGATTGACGTAACTGGTTAACAGTTGACTACAGTAACCAAAGGGAATATTAACTGTTTGTTTTCAAGGTTGGAGATTGTGTTCTATTCACATAAAAGCTACAATATAGGGTAAACATGTTGAACACTATTATATAGATGGAGGTTCTTTTTGTTTGTATGTTGTTAACCACAGGCTTAGTCTTACCACTTTGTAATTTAATGCAGGATGTCAAGGGGACAACAATAAATATTATTTAAAAAAAACTGTTCATCGTAGATAAGTGACGGTTAAAGTCAGTTACAACTAATTTACACCTGAGTGCATTATCTTTAACTCTAGGCTTTGGAAGCTTGCAAAGATGCTGGCCTAACCAAATCTCTTGGAGTATCCAACTTCAACAAACGCCAGATGGAGCTAATCTTGAACAAACCTGGCCTTAAACATAAGCCTGTGTCAAATCAGGTAGTTATCACCATGTTTGTATTCTCAAACAAACAATAATGTATAAGATTAATTATCGTCCAAATGCCGGTGCTTGCCTGTTAGAACTTAACTTGTAGTGTGCGTGTGAAGGTGGAGTGTCATCCCTATTTTACACAGCCAAAGCTGCTTGACTTTTGCCGGCAAAATGATATAGTCATTGTGGGATACAGCCCCTTAGGGACATCAAGAGATGCATCCTGGTATGTTACAAAATATTAATTTAAGTATCAAACTGATAATACCTCTTTCCCTTGGTCTAATATAGATTGGGTTTTAAAATAATTAGGAAGCTTATCACAAATGCATAATATAATGAATGTCTTTGGTGTCCTACACTCTTTTGTTTAGAGACACTTAACATTTTGATTAATCGTTTTAGGGTAAACCTCACATGCCCACCCCTGCTGGAAGATGACCTACTTGTGTCCATCGCTAAAAAGTACAATAAGAGCACCGCACATGTGACTCTGCGTTTCAATGTTCAGAGAGGAGTGGCAGTCATTCCAAAGAGCTTTAACGTCAAACGCATTATTGACAACTTTCAGGTTTGTTTGTATGGAAGTTACCAAATCTTACACAGCAAATCTCACACAACAACCATGGCATGTTAATTAGAACATTTTCTATTTTGACTTTTGTAGATATTTGACTTCTCACTCTCTGATGCTGAGATGGCGGCAATTGAAGGGTTAAACAAGAACATTCGTTTTGTGGAACTCATGATGTAAGTGGAGCTGCTGAATGAACATACTTTTCCTCTTGTTAATTAGGACATGATGGCAATTAAAAGGTTCAACAAGAACATTTGTTTTGTGCAGCAGCTCCTGATGTGAGCTGCTGAATGAAATTATAATGTCCCTCTTCATAATATTTAATGTTCTTCGCTTTAAATAACCATGCATGTATTTTAAAGGTGGAGTGATCACCCTGAGTATCCATTCCATGATGACTACTAGACCCGATAAAATACTGACCTGGCCTCGTCCAAAAGAACATTATGTACCACCACCCTTTTCTTTTTTTGCCCTGTGTGCTGCAATAAACCAAATGTCCACTAGAAGTCATGATTTGCCGAATCATAAAGCCGTGACTATATTCTAATAATACAATTATAAATAAAGTATTTCTCCACAAATGGCCTACTGTGTTTATTCCACTTAACCTGTGATTTTTTGTTTTACTCGTGAATTAAATGTTACGTTACGTCTCTTTTAATTGCATGTAGGCCTAATAGATTGGCAGACGTAAATTGCAATTTAAATGTATTTCATTTTATAATTGCATAGGGAGGGCCTACTTGAATAATCATTTGTATTGATAAATCCATAGACTTCTAAACTAACATGAATCGATTGCGCGGAATATTACAGACAGGGGCACCTATGGCACTATTTGTCGTCGGAGACGGAAGTTGTGGATGAGTACATTGTTTTTATATGGTGGTGACACGGTCCTGGAAATGTTAGCTAGGATTAGGAAATCTCTACAAATATTTCACGTTGGAATGCATTTATGAGCTTGACGAAAGATTGTTCGATTAGGCCTGTAACTGCTATATCATGGATTGTGATTCAGAAGAAAAAAACATTCACCCAATTTCTGCCTGGGAAGCTTGAATCACACAACAACCCTATCTGAAGAACTAGCTAGGTAACCATGCTAATGCTAGGAACTTAGCTGCTTCCCTGCTTGCTAACACACACAGACGCGAATTTAATGAAACATGGCCTCTCGTGGACACAAAATGGACATGTGTGTGTTCAACACCTATTATGGATAATGCCACCTAAATACTAATACCACCCATACCGGACTGGACTGCTCAACTGACGATCGGAGCCGACGTCGATTTTAGCTGCGCAACAACTACGAGCCCTAGTTGAAAGCTATCTTATTCGGTACCGTAAATGCAAGACTTGAATGAATGGGGTCAGAGCAGTGGCTGAACACGTCAGCAGTCTGTCTACCACTACAAGCTTACACACGCTTCTGTTGACTTGTAGGGTGACATCGAATGGTAAGCTGCAACATGGAGCATTAATGGAGGAAACTTGTTCCACTGAAATGGTGTATCTTCAAACATGGCCACAACACATCCCTTTACGCCACCATCGTACCCAGTACAATAGTTTTGTATCTTTGTAACTCAAATGCCACGGATCACCGGAGAACCAGATTGTTTTTGTTTTGTAGTTTGTTGACAAATGTGAGTGGGGGCGTCGTGCCCTCGCTTGAGTCTTTATTTTGTTATGGTGGTGATATTATGGAGATGGAGATGGGGGTGATGGCGTTTTGGACAAATCCTATCACACGTCCCAGGTAACTCCCAACCCTGCGGAGGAAGTTGCTGCGCAAAGCTGGCGTCCGCTGTTTCCGGGTTATGAATAATAAGCCTTCGGAATTATTTTGATGTCATTTTTTTTTTTTTGTCTTTTCTTTTGTACGGGCACTCTTTTATCCGAGATTACGATGCACCCTAGCGGTGAGTGTCCCCATCAATGACACCGTCTTTGGAAGCGGATACCTTTTGGGAGATTTAAGAAATCATGTTGGATCATTGGAAGTTCCCAAACAGAGGCTAATCATGAACTGATGTCAATCATCCGTCTCATTTTTAAAAAGTACAATTATTTTAAAAGACCATTGGTTCAGATTCAAAATGTCTGGATTTGCAGAATTCGTGCCCCCTCCTGAATGCCCAGTGTTTGAGCCGAGTTGGGAAGATTTTTCCGACCCATTAGGATTCATCAACAAGATTCGCCCCATTGCAGAGAAAACTGGAATCTGCAAGATTCGACCCCCCGAGGTACCGCAAATGTCATATTTTGAATAACAATGGTGCATTTACTATTTACTAAATGCTATTATCTTAGGCGGACGCTGTGTCTTGCTTGAGCTTGTTGCTATTTTACAATATTACGTGGTTATATTTTGGGCCTGCAATGTTTTTGCGTAAGGAAACTATATTTGCTGTTGCCATTACAGAGGTCATATTGCAAATGTCCTTTTATTTATGAGTAAAATGTATAATATATTTGCATGTCTTACTTTTGCCCCCAGCAAAGTATATGCATTTGAACCGCTTAGCTCGATTCCACTTTTATATTTTCACAAAATGGTAATTTCTTTTTATAGGCCATGTAGCTACATTGTAACACACCAATAGCTAATTAATAGCTCTTGCACAGAATAGGTCAATCGTCATTTAATATTGTATATTTAGGGCGCAGCCACATAACATTTGTTCTCTGCTCCTGCACTGGTGTGACGATGTGGCCACGAGATGAACAAGACATTCCCAAGTCATGACCCTTTTAATAAGATAACTATTATACACAGTATCACCAAAGAGGTTATATATTGTTGTCTTTTTGCCTACACGAAAATTGGGTAGATAACAGTCAACAAAGGGCATGCCCATATAATAGTGGCATTGTTTTATTTGATCTTGCCAGCATCTGTTTCAGGCCTACATTAAATTATAGCTCTTGCTGTGTCACGTGTATGAGTTATAGTGACCCATCTGATCTCTGTGGGACTAAGCTGATATTTTTGTTTTCCTTTGATAGGACTGGCAGCCTCCTTTTGCTTGTGATGTGCGAAACTTTCGCTTCACACCTCGAGTCCAAAGACTCAACGAACTTGAAGTGAGTTCATCATCTGTGACAGAGGGAGTTTTGTCTTGCCTCAGATATGTTTTATTGCTGTTATAACCTTAGGAAAAGGCCCTGTCATCTGTCACCAAATGTGTAAAATAATAATACACAACTGTTGTAATAAAATGGTGTTATTAATCCAAGATGGAGCCCTATAGCAGCATAGCAGGCATTCAGGGCCAATTTAGCTAGAGACGTTAACTGTTGCGTTTCTGATCTTCACCTCCTAATACGTCTGCTAGGCCCTCACTCGAGTCAAGCTTAACTTTCTGGACCAGATCGCCAAGTTCTGGGAGCTGCAGGGTTCCAAGATTCGTTTTCCCCACGTGGAGAGAAAGATTCTGGACCTCTACCGGCTTAGTAAGGTAAAACTGGAACATCTTAAATACCTACATGGGTCTGTGTGTGTTTGAACTGGCCTCTTGCCCACCTAACATTGAAGATAACATTATTTAAAGTTTACTCTGTATTTTCTTGCTTTTGGGAAACGTTCGGGTATTTCTGACAATCAGACTTCAGAATCAAGTCAGCTGTATTTCCATAGCCCTTAATCACATTCCAGTGTCAAAGGGCTGCACAGGTCCAAATTACTCTCCCCTGACCTACTCTGCCCCTACATTTAGCCACGGACTTTACATAGAGGCCAGCAGAACGTCAAGCCACTCTCCCACTAGTCCCATTATTCATGATTCCGGATCCATGATTATTCAGCCTTTTGAACACATGCTGGCGTGACGTTGACGCTGCCCTGGTTTCAGATCGTGTCGTCCGAGGGCGGCTTCGAGGCGGCATGCAAGGAGAAGCGTTGGTCCAAGGTGTCGAGCAGGATGGGTTTCCCTGCGGGCAGAGGCACCGGCTCGCTGCTCCGGTCCCACTACGAGCGGATCCTCTACCCCTACGAGCTCTTCCAGTCCGGAGCCACGCTCACGGTGAGTGCTAATGAGACACCCCCTGCCCTGTGTGACAGTGTCCCCCCCCCCCCCCTCCCCGTGTAGAGAACAAACGCTTAAAGGTATAGTCAGCTATTGCAAGCTAATTGTAAGCTAACACGCTTTTTGTCAAATTCAACAAATATCTCCTTGCATTTCGCTAGCTTACCGTTCTCTTTGCGTGTTGAATAAATTATCTGATACTTCTTCACATCCCATGCTCCGTAAATAATAACAAACAAAGTGGCGAACACCGCTCGTATCAACAAAGCTGCAGTACTACGCTTTGCTTCACAATGCATTTTGATGTGCGACCCCGGCAATCCACTGGGCACGTTTGCAATGCTTCCGGCTCCGAAGTGGCCACTCTAGTTGATGCTTGTACTTCCACCTAACTTAACACGGGGCGTGTTGGAAGCGTCCCAGAAGCGGCTCTCCGCTCTGCTTCACTAAAGGTACAGCTCAGGCTGTTCCAAGCATACTTCACAAGGACGCATGTGTTGGCGAGGCCACGCATTTGGTAGTATGCAGAAGCCTTACCAGTGTCTCTCATGGGGGGCTGCTGCTTTACATGCTAACCTAACAAGACACAAGTATTGTCAAACGCACGCAGACCTACAGTATGTAGGTATTTAAGAGGTTCCAGGTTTACCTTACCAAGCTGGTAGAGGTCCAGAATTCTTCTCTCCACATGGGGGAAGCGGATCTTTTGAATCCTGGAGCTCTCATTCTTATTTATCGTAACGTTGAACGTCACAGAATCATAAACGTGCACTCTGTCTCACCTCACCCATACCCCCATCCCACCAGGGCATCCAGCGGCTGTATGACGAGGAAGATGACGGAGAGGAACCAGACGAGGGCGTGGGGGAGGAGGAGGCGCTGGACGACGAAGAGCTGGAGGAGGATGAGGATGAGGAGGAGGAGGGCGAAAACAAGGAGGGATATGGAGGTGGAGAGAGCCCCAGAAATGAGACTCAAAACAAGGAGCGGCCGCCGCCCGAACGCCGCTCCCGCCGCCTGAGATCCGAGGTACGACAAATAAACGTAGTAAGTCAGATATTGTAAGCTAATTGTAAGCTAGTACACTTTTTGGCTAAATTCACCAAATATCACGTTCCACTAGTTTACCGTTCTCTGTGCTTTCTGGAGAAATAATCCAGTGCTTCTACACAGCCTGGCTCCGTAATTACGAACGTAAACAAAGAGTGGCGAACACCGCTCACAACACGCAAGTGTTTCAATGTGTAGGGGGGGCGGAGCTTCTGTTTGGTCTCGAGAATTACTAATCCTGCCTTTAAGCGCTGAACATCTAGAAGACCTCCTGTTAAATTGAGAATAGACAGATCATCTCTAACAAACATCGGGTTCCTACTGGTCATGGAATTTCTGTAAGTCTATTCCAGATATGCAAAATATCATCAAATGTATTTTCTGTTCGTTTATCGTTGCCATGCCGTGCCTTTTACACAGACGTTGTTGTGGTGGTGGCCTGTTTTCTACCTTCAACACAGGTCATGGCAGTTTAGATTTCTAGCCGGTGAAAGTCAGCAAAAGTAAGTGATTGTAGGAATTACTTAACCCTGTCATTATTAACAGAGGGAAAACAAGGAACCGAAGGGCCTGAAGATCTTTGGCATGAACCCCAAGATGGTGGGCTTGGAAATCGTCCCGGCCGGTAAGAGAGCGACATCCTCGTGTACTCTGGGTTTGTTGTCATAGCAAATGTGGAGAATAACTCCCCAGTCTCCCCTGGTCTGTTAACATCAACATGTTTAGTGGATTGCTAGGCCGAAACGTTCAAACGTTTTTGCTTTACAATGCCAGAATAAACAGTTGAAATGAAGATTGATAAACGGCTACCTTTTTACTTTTTGGGTGATTTAATATTGGAAATACTTTTGTTACATTTGGTTTAGCACCACAAAGAAATATTGGGAAGGAGTGGGCTTTTAAACTGCATTTAGGTATTAGCGGATGTGCCTGTTCTAACATAGGTGCTCTTCTCCGACTAGATGATGAATTCATCAAGAAGCAGCTTAACCTCAAAGCGCAGGCCTTTGCCATTAAAATGAGGCCACGAAAGGAGACCCTGGAGGTCAACTTTGTAAGTACTGGTACTTGCTACTTCCATACTAGTGCACAACACGCACTCATCAATACAATACAATATCGCCCATTATTTCTTTCTGGGGGTGTTAATGAGTATTTTGAGTATATTACATGAATCCCCAATTACCTACGATCAATCTGAGGCTACAACGGTATTTCTGCAGCTAACTGTTTTGGGGGTAAATTGACTGCTTCAGGTCATGCATGATAGATTTAGCTGTCTGGGCGCTACCTGCCTCAATCAGCCTCCACAGAAAAATGCTGTTAGTGACGCGCCCACTTGAGATAGAAGTAATGGAAAGTAAAATATTATGTTACAAAATGTAGGTAATGTAAAAATGACGTTATTGATTATCATTTTAGTCTGGTAACTAGTAACTAACGCATTACATTTAAAAAGTAACCTACCCAACCCTGGTTGTGAATATTTTACTGTGTAAGTGAAGGTAATCTCTGGTATGTTGTACTGCTGCATTCAGTTGATGGTTTTATTCAGCGCTGCGGCTTAATCATCTGTGTGTGTGTGCATGTGTGTGTTTGTTCTGTGGTACTGATCCCCCAGATTGACCTGTATCTCTGCCTGATGTGTGGGCGGGGCGACGAGGAGGACCGGCTTCTGTTGTGTGACGGCTGTGATGACAGCTACCACACATTCTGCCTGATCCCGCCCCTCCAGGACGTGCCCAAGGGTGACTGGCGCTGCCCCAAATGCGTGGCTGAGGTAACACCTTGAATTAAATGTCCAGAAGTACCATGGCTGTAGAAATACTTTTAAAAATGATCTACCCTGTGAACACCAAGCAATGTCTGGGCTTTTTGTTGCTCACGGTACATTTGTCTCTTACTATTATGGCTGGGCGATATGCACCAAAAATAATATCCCGATATATTTAGGTTGAATACACAATATATATCGGTATTTTCTATAAAGTGGGATAAATCCTTCAGGCATTGAGAAAAAAACGGAAACCTGACGGAAATGTGACATTTTAAATGTTTAGCGACATTATTTGACATGTGAGCTTTCTCTGGTGGTCACTCGCTCCTGACTCCACCCCTCAGGCCAAGTGCAGGCATGGAGGGAGAGACGAACTAATCCAAAAAGTTCTAAATAAACGCGTAATATAACTATATCGATATAAACGATATTGTCTAATCTTATATCTCTTTTGAAAAAATTCCGGTGTATATCGCCCAGCCCTACTTACTGTCGGCTTGTTTATCCACTACGCCTAAAGTAAAGAGCACATTTGCTGTCTTTTGTGCTCAAGTATATTTTGTGCAGTATAAACAGTTATGTTATAAATCATAAAATACGATTAAGTGTGAGTTGAATTTCTTTGATTAAAAAAAATAAAACATGGGGAAAAAATATACACCATGGTATTGGTTATAAAATACCTTTTAATGGTAAAGTCAGCTTTTGCAAGCTAAATGTAATCTAATACACCAAATTCAACACATATCTACACGTATTTAGCTATTGTACAATTCTCTGTACTTAATAATAATCTGCTACGTCTACACAGCCCTGTAAATAGGAACATAAACAAAGTGAACACCGTAACTAAGCCGTAGCACTACACTTTGCTTCACAATACATTTCAATGTGTGAGGCGGTGCCGCGGAGGACCGCGGAGCGAAACCCGTTTTGATTTGAGCTGGACGTTGCCAAGAATGGAAATTATAAACTAACTTTTTATTTTTATATATTAGTATTTTCACTGTTTTTGTGGTATTTCTTTTCAAGAGTGTTTATATTTCTCAAAATGAACTACTCCATATATTATATATAGCGTATGCATGCATAATACCTTCTTATAGCAGAAGTCTTATAGCTGAGCCAGAGGCCGTATCATTTGAATGCAAATTGTAAATTGCGTGCGATGAAACCCTTCCCCTCTCAATGTATGTGTTATTATTTCCTCAGGAGTGCAGCAAGCCCAGGGAGGCATTCGGTTTTGAGCAGGCCGTGAGGGAATACACCCTTCAGAGCTTTGGAGAAATGGCAGACCACTTCAAGTCGGACTACTTCAACATGCCCGTCCACGTACGTAGAAGACCCACCCAGTGGACTGCTGTACAAAGCCCCTGCACACCCACACATGAGTTAAGAGATCGATCAGACAGGCCCTATTTGATTGACATCTCCCTGGCTTGACCACATAAGTGCTTCTCAAACTTCTTGGCTTCTGCACCTTTTCTAATTACTTTCCAGTACCTCTAATTACTTTACAGTACCCTTTTACCATATATATATGATAGTACTATATATAATCTACTGGCCACTCAAAGCTCTGTACAGCATTGCCTCCCATTCATTCATCCACACATACATGTTGTCAGCCATGCAAGGCACCGTCCAACCACAGGGAGAAGTTAGTATTACTATTGTCTTGCTCAGGGACACCTTGACACTTCGAACCAGCAAATTCTCGATCAGCTGTCGCCACTGCCACCCTTATTAACCATAAATACAAGTAGAAAATATAAATGGGCTACTAATATTCTTTACCAAATTGTCCCGGTCCCCCTGTAGTACCTTCAAGTACCCCTAGAGGTGCACGTACCCCCGTTTTGAGAACCACCATCCACCATTCAACCGTGTGGCAGTTTGTTGGGGAGGAGTACAGCTGACTCCCCCCCCCTTCCCAATCCTCTCTCTCTCTGTCTCTCCCCGTCCGTCAGATGGTCCCCACGGAGCTGGTGGAGAAGGAGTTCTGGCGTCTGGTGAGCAGCATCGAGGAGGACGTCATCGTGGAGTACGGGGCCGACATCAGCTCCAAGGACGTGGGGAGCGGCTTCCCCATCAGGGACGGCAAGAGGAGGCTCCTCGGGGATGAGGAGGTGGGCCGTTGTATGATGGACGCATGTTGTATGAGGATGGGCTGTGATGGGGTCATTCAGCCGTAGTTGCAGCTTACGTTTCGATCTGCAGCCATTTTAAACCAGCAGATTATTGAGTGAAAAAATGAAATGGATAGTTAAACAATAGACTTGATTACATGTTACTGGAATGAAGTACATACATTTTTAGGCCACAGCAGCCTCAACACAAGCCATTTTAATTGGCTCAGGCCACAGCAGCCTCAACACAAGCCGTTTTAATTGGCTCAGGCCACAGCAGCCTCAACACAAGCCATTTTAATTGGCTCAGGCCACAGCAGCCTCAACACAAGCCATTTTAATTGGCTCAGGCCACAGCAGCCTCAACACAAG
>JAODLL010052184.1:2524-7524 GCA_026546735.1 Forbesichthys agassizii
TTTTTTTGGCATTGTCACACCCCCCCCCCCCCCCCCCCACACACACACACACACACACAGACACGTCCATCCTTGTTTCCTGCTGTCCTAACCTCTTGATATCCATCATTTTATTGCCTGCTTGCCAAATACCTCCTTGCCAGTTAACCCTTCACCCACCCACCGGCCCACCCCCCTCCTCCCCACACACACACTTACACGCACACACTAACATTTCATGTTTTCAAGACTTCTTTTTTTTTCTATCCACCTTTTACTTTATTGTAAAGGTGTTGTATAATGTGTGTGTGTGTGTGCGTGTGTGTGTTGGGAGGGGGGGGTTGCTCTTTTCAATGCTTTTTGACTGGTGGTGGTGGGAATGGGGGGGATCAGGGCTCTTTTAATCTTAAGAGGCCAGGCTTTTACAGATTGCGACGAGGGGAGTGAGTGAGTGAGCGGGCGAGCGAGGGAGAGTTGGAATAAAGCAGGAAGGTAAAGTGTGAGCTGAAGCAAGGTAAAAGAGAGAGAGAGAGAGAGAGAGAGGGGGGTGGGGGGGTGGCTGTGTGTGTGTGTAGGGGGTTCCGTGACGGCCGGCGGCTGTGCGCTTGACTGATGTCTTTCAAGAGGAGCAGTCTAGCTTGTCAAATCGCTGGCCGCAAAATGAATTGGCATCTGCGGCGGCTCCCGCGGCAGAGATGTCATGGCGCACGGTTTCATATTCCTCGATAAGGCCAAATAACGCAATTGTCACCGAGACAGAGAGGGTGTGACAGAGAATGAGAGTCAGCCAGCGGAGGAAGAGAGGGAGAGATGGGGGGGGGGGGGGGGGGGGGGAGAGAGAGAGAGAGAGAGAGAGAGAGAGAGAGAGAGAGAGAGAGAGAGAGAGAGCGAGAGTGGCTGACAACAAAAGAGTGTGTATGACAGGCAGAGGGGAGCTGGTATTTCTTCCCGGCTGTCGACAGCGCTACGGCAGCTAATGCAGGCCTTTGTAAACCATCGGAGTCCTCAATCTAGGAGGGCTTAAATCTGATTGCCAACCTATTCCAGGTTAACACCCCAGGACCAGGAGGAGGGGGGGAGTTTGGCTGCAGCCAGGGCTTATGGCATTTCTTTATTGTAAGATTAATATAAGGTATTATATGGTGTTTGTGCTTGGTATTTCAGGAGTGCCCCTTGGATAGGTCGACAGACATAGAGAGAGAGAGAGAGAGAGAGAGAGAGACAGTGTGGCAGGATGAGGAGTCATTTCTGAAGGCCATGTTGAGGTAAGACCTACACTTTGAGCCACTGAGCTACTTGCAAGGCGCCATAGCTTTGTGCTTATCCACTCACCTCGTTCCCTGGGTGGCAGCCCTTCTTCACACTCAGCCACACGAGTGGCGATACACCTCCAAGGGGGAAAAAGCGAAAGGGGGTGTGTTTCGTGTGCGTTTCTATTCCCTGCTGGCCTGTACAGGCGGACGTGTGACTGTAGAGGGGAATGAGGGCGATGCAAGGCCTTGCGGCTCCGAGATGACCTGAGTGAATCGTGTTTATTGATGTACAGATGCTAAGCCATGGTATTCAAATCCATATGACATGTTTATTTAATGTCGCTCTTTAATTAAGCTCTTCTCCTGAACAGTGTGTGTGTGTGCCATGTTTTTCATACATGTTCTTGCACGCCATAGACATTCTTGAAGGATTGACGCCTGGACACACATTATCAATGCATAACACTTCTCATAAAGGCCCCAGTATACTTGCTTTTGTGTAACGCGTACATATAGGCACTGAAAAGATCAGACCAGAGTCACTTAAGAGCGGAACAAATAGTATATGGGCCAGATTTGTGGGCAGTGTAAACGATAGCCTTAGGTTACAAACAAATCTGGCCCATATCTGATTTTTGAATGTTTGTATACTCAAAAGTGTTAGTGGATACTGCAGTATGCTATATATGCTGCTTCGCGGAGCAGACTAAATTGTAGAAGCAGAAATACACAAATAAATTAAAAGAAAACCTTTTGCATGGTTTTTAACCCCGCCTCCTTGCCCCACAATTTGATCAACAGCCCTATGTCTGACTGTTGCCGAACGTATCAAAGCACACGATACATGCAGACAGAAAAGGTCTACGGGCACTCGGGCGGAGGAAATCCACTGGCAGCCTATTGGGTTTTCTTCTGTACAGATTCGCTGGCTTCCAACTCACGTCAACTTATAAAATGACCGTATACGACTGTCTTTGTTGCTCTCAGTCAATGTTTGCTTTCGTTCGACACAGCGCACCGCATGTGACGTCTTGTTCGTTTGTAGAATCTGATACGTGCCACATTTAACAGCTAATGTGATAATAAAGCGATGTGTAATATGGTCTTGTCAGGCTAGGGGTTAACCTCTGCCAGACAAACATTTAAATGAACAAATACAGTGTATGTACATTCTATCCAATAAATTAATTGTATTATTATAATATTCCTAATTTCATCATTGCTCGATTGTGTTCTTTATTTAGTCAGTTCCTGTACCTGATGACCAACTGGTGGTCTTCATACTGGATTTGCTGGTTCAAATACTGTCAGACAGTGTGTATTGGTATTAGTGGTGGGGATTCATGTGTCTGTGTGTGTGTGTGTGTGTGTGTGTGTGGTGGGGTTAGGGGTGATGTTAGTAGCTGTCACACGCTGCCAGTTCTGTGCTGTTCAGCAGTAGACTACAGTTCAGGTCCTGACAAACCTGGAGCCATTTCATGAGTAGCCTGGAGTCAGGCCTCTGTGTGTGTGTGTGTGTGTTGTACACCAAATAATAATGGATGTATAGCGTATATGTGTTCGCAGTGTCATACAGTGTTCAACTGAGCAGAGGGGTAGACTGGTTATACAGTGTGACAAACTATAAACCTGCTTTGGTCTAGTGTGTGAGCGTGTGTGTGTGTGTGTGTGTGTGTGTGTGTGTGTGTGTGTGTGGGGGGGGGTGGGTGTTGGGGGGGGTGGTGGGGTGTAGGCATCACCTGGCCAGGACATTCTTTAAATGTGTGCAAAACCAACAGGAAGTGACAGGAAAAGACGTCCACACACCGAATTGTGCACACACTCACACACACGCACGCGCGCATCATCAACACAAACGCACACATGATAAAGGGCCCCAGATTGCCCCCCCATCACACTGTTAAAACACAACTATTTGATCGTTAATACTCACTCATAAATAATTCTAGCACATTTCAGAAAGAGATGAATGGCAATCTCAGAATGTTCGCTGCTTGAACAAAAAGGAATATCTGTGTGGTAAATCTCTCTCCTTGTTTCACTTATGTGCATGTGGAATTATATTTGTTATGCATTTTTTGTTTCCAGGTGATTTATCAAAAAGGGCATACACCCATACCCTGGAGGTTCCTCTATATTAGGGAATGGATATTACATATGTACTGTGTATATGTCTGCTATACATATTATCTATATGTGTTTTAAGTCAAGGGTTAGAACATGGGCATGGTAGCATTAGCAGACAAGCTACACTTTTATTAAAACATATATAATAAGATGCACTGTACTAGAATGAAGCAGTTCTACTGTAGACCTACCTGTAAACACAAAGAAAGATACCCAACCACTACAGTAAGTCACTGGATATACTGTAAATGTTTATTGTGTCCTTTAAAGGCAGATACATTCATATGAAATTAAGTAATGTACATTTATTTTACACCAGTTTGACAGGTACCCGTTTAATAAGACTGTAAAAAAATAAATTAAGAAAATAAATATTTATTTTGTATTATTAATAATTATTTGCAAACCTATTTCGCTATGGCTTCACTCAATCCCTTACCCATCTGGCGTCCATCTTTTAACCCCCTCCAATCTCCACCCCTCCAACTCCTGCAAAGCCTGTCGGTGGCCGCCCCATTAGCCTGGTGACCAGCAGACTATGACAGGGTGGCCCAGTAATGCTGACACACACACACACACACACAGTCATGGCGGTCGCACAGATGGTGCTTTCCCATCAGCGCAGGGAGCGAGAGGGGGACAGGAAGAGGAGCTTTTCAATTTGCGCCTCCCACGTTCTGCCAAGCCCTTGGCAGAGGAGAGAGTGGAGGGGAGAGAGAGAGTTAGTGAGAGAGTTAGTGAGACATAGAGAGAGAGAGAGAGAGAGAGAGAGAGAGAGAGAGAGAGAGAGAGAGAGAGAGAGGCTTTCTGACAGGATTTTCAAATGGCTGCCTCTTAGCAGTCTAACAATGACCCGGCGATGGACGGGACCATTGCTCCACATTCATATACTGAGAGAGAGACGGAGGGGTGGGCGGGTGCGTCTTAGCATGTGAGCTGGGAACTTCACCACAGCCGGGGGTGAAAAGGGAGGGGGAAGGGGGGGGGGGGGTCTCCGCCTCTGTCACATAGTCTTGACATGGAACTGCAACTCCTTACCGCGACCTGACAATTGGTTCCTTTGTCTGATATATATATATATATATATATATAGATGTTAAATTGATATATGGAATGAGTCAATGCTAGCGGCTATAGCTCCTACGTCAGTGCTGCTGGCGAATATATAAACTTTGTGTGCTCTCGCTCGGTTGTCTCCTCTCCTACTTTTTAACTCAAAGTGTTGCCGTGTATAGTGACGTGGGAGCCATTGAAACGGGGATTGCAGGGTGTTTCATCAATGTGTGTGCTTAAAATAAATAAATAAACCCGCCTTCCCACAGGTGAGGACGACGGCTCGTTTGAACGCGGGAATGGAGTGGCGGGGACCTCGTCGCGTCGTGATCACAGGGCTGTGTGTTCTCAAGTCGTTTCTTGGCAGTTTGCTTCTTCCTTTCTTGTTTTGTTTTTGTTTGTCCCTGTTTGTTTTTTTCCTTTTTTTTTTCTTTTTTTTTTTTTACGTGGATGCTTGTTAGCGAAGATCAAAGATCGACATCTGTAGCCCGCCAATGAGGCAGGTGGGAGGAGAGCTGTCCGTCAGCATGCAAATACCAAAGGCCAGCCAGCTAAGCAGACAAGCAGACAAGCAGACTAACAGACAAA
>JAODLL010052184.1:12524-17524 GCA_026546735.1 Forbesichthys agassizii
GGTTCACCTGGCTACTTCCATGGGTTTCATTTAGCTGTTTGTCACCCCTTTGCTACACTTGACTGTGAGTATCTGACAATGCTTACACTAAGAAAGAATTTGTTAAACCGCGCCGTCTTAGGTCCTCCAGACTGTTAAACATGCTGACTGCTCTTTTAGATTAGTGTGTATCAGTGACATCAACTCTTTAATCTTTTGATTTTATATTTCATCTACTGTCTTCAGGCTGTTCTTTGTGCTTTATAGGTTTGGTTTGTTGTTTGTTAGTTTTTTTGTTTGGTGATTCATTTACTTTCTTCTGGTGATTCTGTCTTCCTTTCTTGAATGCATCCATTGCAATTATTCATTATTGATATAACTAAATTGTTACTTTCTATGCTGTTATGTTTAACATATATCTTTCAACAGTTATCAGCATTTTACTGTAAAATGACAACAACCATCACACACACACACGCACGCGCACACACACACACACACACACACACACACACACACACACACACACACTGAGTGCATTTCCTTACTGGTGGATGGTGTGCTGTCATGCGTCTATAAGCACATTTCTGGTTAATTACTCACACCATTAATTCACTGCCTGTTGTATTTGTTGTTTATTGGTTTTCTAATGAGAGTATGCACTTACACACGCACACACACGCACACATGCACACACGCACACACGCACACTGAAGTCCATGTAGCGAGTGTTTAATTACAGTGTAACCGACTCAACACCACAGCAGGAGACAAGGGAACTAGCTCACACACACACACACACACACACACACACACACAGGGGTATGCCCATACTACTTCTATTACAGCTCTGGTATTTCCTGTCTAATATGCAATATTCGTGCAGAGAGGCTGTGTGGCTTGGTTGTGTTCGATTTAGACAGAAAAGTAAGATGTGTGGCTGAGGACGACAATGACATAATAGAGATCAAAGAGGAAACATATCCAATATGACAGTTGAAATAAAATAAAATATTGTTTTGATTCTATTTGGATTTTCCCAAGCTTTTGTGTTTTTACTGATGTTTAAACATATCTCAATAATATTGATATTGACGTTTTCATGAGCAAAATCGCAATATCACATTTTGGCAATGTTGTGTTACCACAATGTGAGCATATTTAGCGTCGCTCAGCAGTAAAACTCCTATTTGACTTCATGACCTGCTGATACTCCATCTGTAATCTACAGTAAGTCTAAAGTGACTTAGACTTGTATTTACTGTCCATTGGTCCAGTCTCATTTTTACCGTATGTTGTTAAAAACTATTGCAACAGTCACTGTTCAATAACCCATGTTATGTTACATGTGCAATGGTTGATTCTAATATAATAGAGTGAACCTCTCTCAGATTGAGAGAGGTTTTATTAGAGGCATGTCAGGCGGAATCTCCAATTTAACCACGTGGACACATTTGGGAAGTGCCATTTGAAATGTCCCGTATACCAAACTGTACAACTACTTTAAATGCACTTACATGTAACTATAGGTATTCTATATAATTAAACTGTTTAGGCTCTGTTTTGAAGAAGAACATTTTTTTTTAAACCCAAACCCAAACTGCCGGCTCAGAATGCCTTTATAGTAAAATAGTTGTTTGCTGCTAGTATATTATTAAAGTTTCTAATTATGTATGAGACTGTTGTCTTAATTAACACCTTATCTGGCATTGTTTCATAAATATTGGTCATATAAATAAGTAAACCAGGAAAGTAACCTTAAAAACAGACGTTGAAAACTTCAGACATCTGCTGCCTTGCCTCAGTGACTTTTAAATTGGCTATTATGAATGCTGATCATTTTGTGACCAAGTTATTTGAATCTGGGGTTCAAATAAGTCCCAATGTAGGTATCAAACAATAACATGAGAAGAGTCAGGATGATACAGAGCACACACACATACGCTCGCTGAAAGCTTACAGAAGTCAGTCACACCCACACAAAGTGGCGGACCGGAGGAAATATGTCAGATAACTTAATAGCGGCATCGGATAACAGCTAAAAGCTAAGAGTGAAATCATTAGGATGCAAATGAGAGGGAGCGATTAGCATGCGCGAGTGAGAGATTGAAAAAGATAGTGTATGAAAGGCAGACAGACATAGAGATGGAGTCATCTCTCCTTTCACTGGGGTTTTCACAATGCATGCC
The DNA here is from genome assembly GCA_026546735.1 of Forbesichthys agassizii. Taxonomy (NCBI): domain Eukaryota; kingdom Metazoa; phylum Chordata; class Actinopteri; order Percopsiformes; family Amblyopsidae; genus Forbesichthys; species Forbesichthys agassizii. The sequence goes on from JAODLL010052184.1 coordinate 14,693, forward strand.
GCAACTGTCAGCTGTGCGCTGTCAAAGACCCTGGCGAGCGGAGCAATTAATTTTTACACTGATGGCTATTTTAGCCGGCCCGGGGATTTGTTTAACAATGCGGGAAGTCGGCTCTCTGTCCACATGGTTTATACAGTCTTTCATCAAGACACGATGACATGAAATCATCTTCATCCAGTGTTCCACTACTGGAGAATTGCTCTAAAAACCGCTGTCCACTTCAGTGAAAAAATAAAAATATATAAATAAAAAAAGATTATTATAAATAATAAGTGATATTAATTTATATTATTTTCTATTAACATATATTTTATTTTTTCTGTTTATTATATCACATACCATTTATAACTGGACATGTATAATTTGTACTGTATTAAAATAAATGTATTAATATATTTCACACAACAGTTTATAAACGTTGGCTTATGAAGACCATGTGAACCAATGATGTGTATTGTAGGTAGCGTTGTACGACATTTGTAGTTTTCTTATACCCGAAAAACATAAATGCCAAGAGACAGTTTGAGTCTCTCTCTCCCTCTCTCTCTCTCTCTCTCTCTCTCTCGCTCTCTCTATGTCTTTGCTGTCTTTAGACGTTGAGTCTCTTCATAAAACAGAAATATGTAGTGGCTAATGCCAATGCCCTGGGCCAAATAAAAGCCTAGCCCAGTGTCTTGCAGAGAATCCATCTATCCAGACGTCATAAAAATCACCCTTCATTCCAGTTCAGCCCTGCGCCGTCTGACATCTGCCTGCTTTTGTCTGAAGCTCTGGGATATCCCACCTGTCCACACCACTCTCTCTCTCTCTCTCCTCTCTCTCTCACTCCCTCTCTTTTCTGTCTGATTCAATGTCTCTCACCCTCTTTGCCCCGTTCTGAGTGTTTCATGGCGCGCCAGCGGAGATTTTTATTTCCAAATATACTGCTGTGAAACGTACTGCTGCGTCTTGTTGGTGTGAGGAGGGATTTACTCTGCGTTAAGAAGAGTTATGTACCCTTGGCCATTTTACACCCTGAGTCTGGCTAACACCACCCTTCCTGGTGTATTTCACACAGGGACCGCTTAATCCACATATCAATCTGTAGGAACGCGTTTACTTCCACAGCAGGGAAAACCCGCTCGACTGTTTGACAGAGGTGCCTGTCTTTGTATGTGATGGCTCCAGTATACTTTAAAGAAAGATCTATATTGGGGTGTACCCAAGAGAAAATCCAAGATTATACCATACACCAGAGGTCTTTGTCGTTTTTTTGGGCCAAGGACCCTTTGGCTGATAAAAACATGGCACAGTGATTCCCTATCACATATGGTATAAAATGTGTATTTTCCGGGCCAACAAAAATGTGTAAAGGCCTCAACATACTTGTTGTGTCAGGTGGCGCCTAGGTCGCGTGCAGGACGCGCCCGCTTCCAGCACTACATACTCCACTTGATATTCCCCAAAAGGAAAGGTGGCACTGTGTACAAAAAGCAGTAGGACGTGGTTGCGAACTCCTTTTCTATTGTTTTGAGAATGTGTAGTCTAGTCTAAAACTCTGTTACAGTTTATATGTATGTTTTTGTGTTGTTTTCATGGAGAAAGAGGCAGCCTACTGTCGGTTTGCCTGCTAAAGAAAAACGTGGGTTAGGGTTAGGACTCGGAGTGTATTTTACATAGCCTACATCATTGTTGCTGTTCACCAGTTTGTAAATAAAAAGTATCTCTTTTCTTTATATTTGAATCAGGTTGGATATAGACAATGTTGAAACTATTTTAATAAACCTCTGATCTAGATACAGTCACGGCTGGATTGGTACCCCCAGGGGTCCCTGAGCACTGAAGATCATGGGCCCCCCTCCCCTTCCTAACACCCACACCCATAGGTGGCACCGGGGCGATAACAAAGCTATTGACAAACTGAAGGCACCTGATAGAACCATCGCCCCACCAGACACACACAATGCTAATGCATACCATAATGATTTTAACTTTTAAACAATTATGCCTGTCCTGTTTTGATACATCAAGTAGGCTACAGCCATCTCACTCACAAATTGACACCTCACAAAACATGGGTATAGGCCTACTAGGACCATGCAGAGTTCCACAGGGGCAGATGCTCAAAATGTGAAAAAGGGTATATATGCGCATGGTCTCCTGGGCCTGTGCCCATAAGGCCCATTGGATAATCCTGGCGTGGATACAGTAAATGCACATAGCCTACAGACGTGACATGACTTGTCAATTTTAGAATGGGAGGTTTACTATCTAGGATATATTACTTTTGTTTTAATTGTGCTTCATCGATCAGGCTAAAAGAGTGTCATCTGGACAATGCATTTTTTTTAAATGTAACAGCCTTTAAAGAGAAGTGCACATTTCTACAAAAGTAAAGGGATGTTATTTGAACGGGAGGTTTCCGACCTTCGCACATCAACAGAAATAGGCTATTTAATGTTTTAATTGTGCAGTATTTTGCTGTTAAGCATGGCAACTAGTCAATACCTTATCTTAAAATAAGAGGTTTGCTCTGTCCCGGTCTATTCTTTCCGCGTTCCGCAGGCCATCTACATTATATTATAGAAGACCCAACGAGCAGTCCATGCCAGACGCGTCAGAATATCAGAGGTGCGCGCCATGTATTTATAGAACATGTTGTATTTATGTTAAAGTATATGTTCTGACATTAAGATTACACACCCCTGTAAGGACCCCCTGTTGAACACCTCTGCCATATACTGTGTTCCAGTGCATGTTGTCAAGGGCGACACAACAGGTATAGCTCATGCCACACTATCGGTTTCCTTATGATATTTATATTAAACAGGGCATATGGGCAAACACTAGCAT
>JAODLL010052195.1:8810-19182 GCA_026546735.1 Forbesichthys agassizii
GTACTCGTCTCAATCTCGACATAATTTATGAGCAACACTTTACCATTCCTGCACACTTATTCGTTGAACAAGATTCGTTTTTTTTAATGTGTTTTTTCTTTACTAATTTACTAAATATTATTTATAATATTTATTATATTTTATGATCCCATCTGGCACTGAACATGGACTGCACATAATTTAGAATATAATATATTTATTGGTATTGTACTGAGTACAATAACAATAAAGATATTCTATTCTATTCTATTCTTCAGTATATAAAGTTATAGGCGCAGAACACTGATTCGTCGAAAAATATAAGGAATACTTCCATATAATGATTGGCTGTACTTCGTTGTGTCCTTAACGTGATTGGCTGTGCTGTGTAGTAATGTTAACAGACACAAGTGGGCAGCTCCAGTCACAGTAAGGTGTGACCCTAACTGTGGTAAAGCTGCAAAGGTTTTTGCAATGATTAGGCTACTTTGGTCCTAGTTCAAAATGTATAGGCCTATATTAAACATGTTCATATATGCCTGCCTAGCCCAGGCTACTCATTGTTCAACTGGTCAGTGAAATGTATTTTTGCAAACAGACTGTGTAAAATAATAGGCTTTTAGTTTAGACTATCATTTTAGGCTACAAAGATCAATATAAATAGAAAAATGTAGCCTACATACATATTAACACAACATTCACCTTTCTGGTACCAACATTTCATCCTTTACATCTAAAAGAAACATTTTTGCACTAAATACTCTTCTGTATGCTGGAAAAAGAGTACATTTTTGAACTCAGCAAAAACATATTTCAGTGCTATAGGCTCCCTCAGAAGCTCTGCTCCCCAAATTGGACATGCATTGCCAAAGCTTGGATCGCGTTGTGTGGTGCAACGTGAACTACTTGGTTTGTTGGGCTGTGCAGGACTAGGACCATCACATTCTTTCAGCGCAGACACAGGACCGACCGCAATGAGATTTTTGATGAATTTAACAAAAAGTATATTCATTTCCAATCACTTACCTCACCTTTAAGGTCATTTTATTATTGTAAATAGAAACTTGGCAACGTCACAGTCAGGACAAATTATACACATCTTTTCTCAAAGGATGCCATAACACAAACACAGAAACTAGAGAGACAGAGAAAGAGAGATGTGGTTTAGATTGAGAATGGCAGGAGCAATACAAACATGACATGAACCATGTGGTCATTGCTATGCTTTCCCTGTGTTATTATTTATGCCTTCTCATGCTTGCTTGCTCACTCGCATGCACACACACACGCACACGTGCGCGCACACACACCTACAATAATACTTGATGTTGTTGCACTGAAGCCGTTCAAACCACCTGGAATATCAGCATCTACTCAATGGCCAAAATGTTCTCTTGTTCATCTTATGAACATGATAGCGAATAGAGAAACTTTTGCCCTAAATCAAAGGGCTGAAATCACCGATGCTGAATGCCCATACAGATTCACTATCATGTTCATGTTTCTGTTAAAAACCTTTTCTTCTCAGACATTCCTCAAGGTTTCCATCTGTGCGCTCTCCCGATGTCTCCTCTCTTCTCTCAGACGGGCGTGGTTCTCCTGTTGGCCGTGCACTTGTCAGCAGGCATCTCTGTATTGTCGTCACCCTCTGCGGTACGCATGTCGTTGGCCGCCATGTTGATTTTATCATCACTGAGCGGCGACGCCGGGGCATAGCGCATGAACACTGACCCCAGCGGCACCGAGGCGGGCAAGCGGGGCAAGTTGACGACCTTAGAGGGACCTTCCTGATCTTGCAGCGAGGCCTGGAAGGCTCTTAGGCTGGCGTCACTCAGGCTGTTGTTGCCGCGGTAACTGCCCCGTTGACTGCGGCTGTGGTAATAGCGTTTGCGGTAGTATGACGAGGTGCGGGAGACGGGCGGCTTGGAGAGGCAGGGTCTGCCGCGGGTACGCAGCTGCCTGTGCTTCTCTATGAACACGTGCACTGCCAGCACGCCCACCATCTCAGCCAACACAAAGGACAGAGCGCCGAAGTAGAAGGACCAGCCGTACGCGTAGCTCTTCTTGTGGTCGCTCTGGCTGGGGTCACCTGAGTTGGCCGATATATAGACGATGATGCCGACGATGTTACTGAGACCTGAGGACAGATGGAGAGAATTGAGGTCATTATCAGCTGCATAACGCAGGTTTAAAGACACATGTAGCCTTTAATATGTGTATTTTCTATGGTGCAACCCCCATGACTGAGTACGCAGCTGCCTGCGCATTATAGCCAATGCAGTAGTAGTGGTTAAGATGTACTGTTACCGGCCACCAAGCAGTCGCTTGAACTAAAATAGTTCTTATTTTGTTTGATTTCAAATGAAAGCAAAATCACTGTCTGAATGAAAGATTAAAACAATTCCCATAACAATACAACTTTCATGACTGGAGGTCTCCAGGTCACTTATACAATTAGGTGCATTTTTAAGTTAATGAAACAATTGTTCCATTAAAGTGTAACTGGCGGACCCCCAGTAACATGAACGTTAACATTTTAATTTGATGACGTATGAGCGAACAAAGTGTACTGCTGAAAACTAGCATGTCCTGGGGTTATTTTTAAGGGATATGACGTGTAGTTTTGTTTTCAACCCATACAATTTTATCACCAAAACTGATGTGTCTCATCACAGATCAATCCTATTAATTTACAGCTCAACCAGTTACTTTTAGAGTACATTTACAATTTAACTAAGAATTCAATAAAAGTTAAATCACTATCTGTGGTATATTCTGACCTGCTGAGACAAAGAGAATTCCCGCACAGAGAATGACATTGTATTTGGACTTGTAGAATTCACTGGCAGCCACGCACACTCCTCCAAGAAACAACAGGCCCACACTGAGGATAGGAAATAGACTGGAGGCACGCACTGCTCCTGGGAGACAAGACGAGACAAGTCAATGGACACCTGTTACAGGGGAGGCATGGTGAGAAATGTAGAGTTACTCACGCAGTAAATACTCTGCAGCGTCTTGCTCATAGTCTGCATCCTCAGCAAAGTGGTCAATATCTTTACAAACGCCCCGGAATGTTCCTAAGATGAAGACACACAGTCTGGGTGTGTCGTGCAATTTTGCAAAACAATTTTATAAAGCATTGTTTAAACGTTTTCCATTAAACGTGGCAGCAGGGATCTGCTAAGGTCCCTAACCCTCTCCTCTTAACCCTCTCCTCCCCAATAGCTCCAACGGCCCACATTATTACCCATTACTACCCCGCTCTCTGTAGCTCATTATTAACAGTTGTGTTTCACTGGGGAGAATATTTGGGGCCATTGTCGGACTGGGACTGAAAAACAGCCTGGAACTTTGAAGTTGACTGGCTGGAGAACCATCTAGAATAGACCTGGTTGGCAAATAGCCTACACACCATCCAAAACTATGATGTAGTGGTTTATTTAATTTTATAGATACCCTGGCCCTTTCTTTTGGCCTTTTATTTATTTTTAAATATACATTTCAACACCAATCAAAAGAGTTTACCGCCAATGTTAACATCCTAATCCTATAAGATATTACAGTAACATGTCAACTCTAGCCAACAGAGTAAACTTTAGAAAAATAAAAACAATAATTATTGTTTGTATGTTTGCATTTGGCCTATTTGTAGAAAATGTTGCTGTTTGTACCTGACATCTCTTCTCCGGACTGGTCACTTGGCTTGGGGTGCATGTGCAACATTGTGTGTTCTGTCTTTACATTTGACAGCAAGATAGGCTACTCATCTTTTCATTTTTATCAACACATAAGGTTATTCATTCACCTTCCCTGCACTCGATTTATTTGGATAAGAAACTAAAATGAAATAACATATCTCATACACACACTATCGTAACACGACTGCGTCTAGTATTTTGCATTCAATTCGATTGTGTGAAAACTATTGGGCCAATCAGAACTCCGCATAAACAAGGATCAGTCCAAGATAGGAGGGGTCGCTCGTATCTCCCCTCAATATTGAATGTATTAGTTTTGCCCAGTCTGACAAACACACAGAGACAGCCATGCACTGCACTGTATCGCTGCAGACGTGGCCATCAGGCCGGCTCAGTCAAGGAATGTAGAGTAAAACGTTAGACATTTAAACATAAAAACTCTTTGACTATTGGCCGGTACAAAATGGCTGGATCGGCCTGTAATGGACCGGTCGTTCGCAATATTCCCGAACGTCTCGATGGCCAGTCCGTGGGGGCACTATCAAAAAAGGACATTTAGTTTATACTTTTAATGATGAAAGAAAGTTGGCGATTTAAAAAATGTAAGGCTAATTGCTCAGCAGGCTAGGGAAAGACAAACGTGAAGTACGTCTAAACATGCGTTTGTTTTTGGAATGTCTAGACATTATATCCAGGTAACAACTTACATACACATTTTATCAATAGTTTGTATCAACACGTTCTATTGTCTAGGTGACTTTATTTTTTTTGTACAAAGAGGCCACAATATTGAGAATGAAAATACATATATTCAGACCAATATGCACAATTGTGCTGTCTGGTACCAAGTGGCTTAAACAGCTCTCCAGCATTAATTGCACACGCACTTAGCCATTTGAATGCTGACTGCCTTTCTAATATTTGCATGATTTTAGCGTTTGTCCTGATTAACACTCAAATGAACACAATGGAACTGGCTTTCACCCACCGGTGTCTTTCACACCCCAAGCAGACAGATATTGACAAATATGTCCCTATGTGGGTCATTGATTAGCCAGTATTGATGGTGGAACTGTGTGTCACTATTGTTACAAATACAATGACTATGTACAACACAGTAACAAGGCCAGTATCATAAAAATGTAATTGAAAAGTCATGATTAGTGTACCAGAAATATCAATAAAACTATAAAAAATGACAGAAACAAACAACGAAGAAGCACATTGCCAAGTCTAAGCTTGTGGATTTGTTTTAACTTTATAAACCTATAATAAATTGTCAAATTGTTATATTGAATAAAAATGAATACATAATTTAAATAAATAAATACAATTTTATATTTGATAATGATGTATTAATCTGTCAAACTCATTTTTATAGGTTCCCATAATTTAGAGAGAATATATATTGTTCTAACGTAACACAATATGCTTATTGTTTTTTTTTTTTACGTGCATCACACACACTATTTAGCGTGTATGTAACCTACTCGTCTGATATAACAACCCAGTCTCTGGGTTGGATATAAACCCATTCAAAACATTCCCAGTGGAGCAGCGAAGAGAGCAGATGGTGATGGTTTGGCGGGGTGAACAGAATTGAGGTCAGAAACATTTTCTAGACTACGTGCTCAATGCAAAGGAGATACATTATGTATCTACGGGCAAATAAAAACAATCATAATTACATATTTACATGATTTGTTTTTCTCTTAAAAAATATGTATTTTTAGGTTCAATTTCTATTTAAAACAACCCCGGCAAACATTTAGGCTAACGTATAACTGTTATTGCATTAGTGTGGTTGCACAGACCATGTCAGTTTCCCGTTGGCCGCTCTTTTCGCCTTTTCTTCTTTTTTAAAGTTATATTTATTGGTGCACATACCCTCGGTGCAACACGTGCGCCACAGGCCGGAGTGCGTCAGAACTTCTTCATTCTTGCGAATCGTCTCGTTGTCGCTCAGGCTCTTGGAGCGGCACACGCCGCGTGAGTACAGCCAGTAGTCGGTTCCAACGGCGATGGTCATGAGGCTGAAGGCGCAGAAAGCGCCTGCCGTAGTCATCAGCATCATCATGCCCCGTTTACACAGCCTCATTGCCCGGGTATCCCTAAATTATCACCTTTAACGTACAGTATATCTAAAGGATAACTCTGTTACCTCTTATTTTAACTAATACAGTCGGTGGTGTTCCGTAAATGTTCCGTAAATAAACATAATCTTGTCACAAGCACTGGACCTACAGGCGTAGGAGTGGACGTCCTTTTATGTTTTGATGCCCTTTTCTATATTAACAGTCCTCACAGGGAGATTCATAGATAGTTGTCACATATTACTCCAAAGAGAGCTGACAAACAACGGAATATTACGCACGTTTCAGCATGCATAATATAATAAAGAATAATATAGCCTATACGCAACGATAAATATACTTATAAAGACTTTCCCATTATATGGAAAACATTGGCATCGGTTGTCTGTGTGAGTAGAGTAAAACAGACTTTCATACGAGTAGCCCCTCCTGTTGCGCTGGTCTGTTCACGTCCTGCGCGCCTGTGTGTGTGCGTGCGTTGTGTGCGTGTGTTGCCGACTCAATGCGTCTATTTGTGGTGAATAATGGAAATGGGCCTCGCGAAGTCCTCAAAATGTTGTGCCAATTTAGCACCAAGGAGAGCGCTGATGTTCCAATATTGCTTTTATTTTAATTTAGTTGTATCTTATTGAATTGCAGACTCTCCCACAGCTCATCTAAGGTTGTCTCAGGAAACGATGAATGAAGCATTCACTTAATCACCATTCATTTTCACGTTGTCATTAGTATTCCAACAACCAGCAGACATACATGCAAGAGAAAAACAGACCACGTGAAGAATTGTCTAAGGGCTCAATATAAGCCTTTTCCCTCGGGTTGAATCAAAGTATAATTATAGCTCAATATGAAAAATACAGGCATTCCAGTATTTTAAGTGTGCCTTTGTCTTTTGTGTACAGGCAAAATCTCTGCACCGCCAAAAGACACTATATAGAAGCTGTTGGTCCTATATATAACCTTAGGGTTCTATATGGAACCTTTATGTTTTATATAGAACCCTAAAGAACCTTTTTTTCTTTCAGTGATATACCTTAGGGTTCTATATGCACTAGCAAATATAGGCAAACTGCTTATATATTCTCTTGCACATATGCTATTCACCGATAATACATTTTATACAGTGGGTCCAAAAAGTTTGTGTCCATCATGAAGTGCTATTTGTTTTAATCTTTCAGAAAATATTAAACAAAATCTCTGAATATTTGGTTTGCATATCATTTCCTTTGATTTCCTGGACATTAAGGGTAATCGATTATTATGGACCACACTTTTAACAAACATAACATATTGAAAGCTCTACTTAAGTTTTATATTAATATAACTGCGTCTTGGGCAAAGTAAAACACAGGAGCCAGTTTTATTCAAACGGTATCGTCACCCTTTATTCAAACAAGTATCTCAGTATTCTAAGGTATCTCTCAGTCGCATGCAACAACCAATTCCTTCAGTGCTCTTGCCAGACCCTACCCTTGCCTCTTGCATAGTAAACACGTTATTGTCTTACATCCAGTAGGTTTATTTTCCTGCATCCTCCTCTTAATATCATAAGGAGATTGAGATGGTGGAACCCATCCACCCAGAAAGACCAAAATAAAATACAAAACATCAACTATGATGGACATATGAGGAAGAAGATAGATTAATGCAGCAGTAGAGCACGGCAGGGGAAAGGGACTGGTAAGTGAAGGCAGAAATGTGAAGACAGATGGACGTTTGGCAGTGACGATAAATGGAAAGTGTAAGATAAATGCAGGAGAGGTAAGGAGCAACAAATATCAATATGATACCACTATCTATAGATCTCAGTATTTACACATACACAAAACACAAGGCATACCGAACTGCAACACAACCTTATACATTTGTTTTCTTAGATTTTCTTATGTATTTGTCAACCGATCTTTGACCCATGCTCAATGTTAACTTTAGAAAACACATTATGTAGATTGTAAAACTTACAAATCATTTGGAGTGGATTTCAGAGCGTGAGCATAAGCTCTGACTTGTGGTGATACAATTGAAGACACCGAGGTTCACCTAGGACTGCAAAAGCAAATATTTTAAGCGCTAACAGCTAACATGGCATGCATAGAAGAGCTGCACCACAACAACTGTATAGGCCTACACAGGACTAACCCACTGTATGCAGTCAGAAAGAGACATTTCATACCTCACCTGTCCCAAAACGTTTATTTTTTTTGCATCAGTTTGGAAGACAAGTCACATGTGTAGACTAGACTGTAGTTCTAACTTAGACACGAGGTTTCTACAAAGCCTTCCAACGACAAGGTGCTCCTGACTACTTCGCCCAAATGACACCTGTGAGTGCATACATACACACAGTGATAATGGAATGTTCATGACATTACCTTTACCCTAAATGATGAATAGAAGAAATCAAGGAAACGTTCCTACATTCCGGAATAACGTTGATCACTTTGAGTGGTCACACAAACGTGTTTGTTTAACTGCGAATTCGATTGCTGGCACTGTATTGACTCTCACTACACGGTTAAAACAAACACACACACACACACACACACGGGGGAAAAAAAATAAAATTGCTCCGATGTCCATTTATCATTTAGAATGATCAACCTCAATCTCACTGACCAGCAGCTAGTCGCTGGTCTGACCTCATACCTGCTTCACATCTGTGGGCATGTGTGGCTGGGTAAAATCATCTGAAAGGACATGGTATAGTCCAACTGAAATGTAGGCGTATGCTGGTCTACAGTCTGGTAAAGATCTGTGTGAATGTAAATGTGATTTTGAGCACAGGTCAATTTTTTACTTGGCTAGCCTGAGTCTGGAGAATTTGATAGGGCCAAAAAAAGACTATTCATTCAGGACTGCGCTGGAGTGAGACCTTGCTGGGCTAGGATGCCATCACACTTGTATGATATATTCAGGGTTGGTGTAAGAGAATCCCTGGAACTCATTCGGGTCCAGATTCATGATAAAGAGCTTGTCTGTGGGCGTCAGCTCCACCGCCATCTTTGTGAACTCCTTGTCAAAGTTCCCCACGTCCCGACAGGACTTCTGCAGAGGAGAAGAGAACATCTAGATTAGCGTCCCTCAGAAATGTGTTCAAAGACCAGACAGAGCACGAGTGCCAGGCAGGAGCAACAAGCAAAGTAGTCCCATAGAAACACACCGAATGCAAGAACTCAAGTCTTTCTCACAAGGTAAGCAGACACAATGACTCTGGAGAGTGGGCTCTGCAAGACACACTATGACGGACTGAAGACTGCACATGCCCTGCCAACAAACCCAGTCAAAGATGGGGAGACCCAAGACACTTCCAACAGCACAGACACAGACCCAAGACAAACTTCCAAGTGTCAGCGAGAGGAATGTTCCAGAACAGACGAGCCAACAGTGCTGCACTCCATACAAACCAAACCACAAAGAGAGAACTGGATACAACCAGACAGAAGTGAAGTAGCCAACCCCAGGTACAACACACACATGAATGTGCACGCACACACACACACAACACACACAATTTCCTTTTCCTTTTCCTACCTCCTCATTTGTCTTGCCTTCTTAGGCCATCCAGCTGTACTGTTGGAGGTGTGGGAGCATTCCCACAATCCCCCCAGTCCATCTGACTCCTAGGCACACCATCCCAATTACTCACACACAGTTGTTTGAGTGAACTGGGTGCATCACGGCATGGGTGCATTTCCACTGTTTCATACATTATGTGTGTTGTGTTTTTAAGTAGTGATTAAAACAGACACAGACAAAAAAAAAAATCATAGAAAAAAGTAGTCTGGTAGGCACCAGTGAGTATATTATCACTTTTCAGGTATACAGGACAATTACAGTGTCTGTCTGTCATCCAAAACATCTCATAGCTCTCTGATAGATCTTGATATATTTGTTTATATATATATATATATTTGTTTATATATATATACACCTCCCCTCATATCTTGTGTCATAATCAATTCCGTATAACCATAATTACAATTTTGTTCACAATCACATCACAATAAGCCCTCGCTCCCTTTAATATGTCAAAGTCATCGTCAACACTCGTGCGTTCAGAAGCAAAGTCACATTATATCTCATTGTCATGATACAGTACTCCCTATACAAGCTTGGAAAGACAGATTTGACACTGACGTTTATGCACAAACCCATATTCAACTATGATGTCAATATTTCTAATTCAGAATACTGACAGAATATGATAAGAGTATAACTGTAGACTGTTGATAGACCGTCAACAAAACCTCCCTGACAACAAAACATGCTTGGACTATTCATTTTATCTGTTCAAAATGATTTCCCAAGCAAATTCAATTTAGAATATTATGAATTATCATACGGATTGCAAACAACTTACAATTCACTGCATATTTTAATGGCACAAGATGGCCATCCTTTCGGATAAGGTGGACAAAATCTTTCTCTGTATTTGTAACCGTATAATATTTTGGCACTGCTTAACAAATTGTTGAACAGGCAATTATTTGTTAGGCTTCATTCTGTAGCTGGGAATGCATATGCATGTAAATATATATATACACGTAAATATATATATATATATGTGTGTATATATATATGTGTGTATATATACACACATAT
>JAODLL010052206.1:0-19179 GCA_026546735.1 Forbesichthys agassizii
GAGGGAGCACCCTATGGCATCGACTGGATTTCTATATTATCAATAATGTAGTTATCCGATTAATCGAAAAAATAATCAATATAATCGACCAAAAAAATAATTGTTTGGTACAGCACTAGTATAATGTGATCAGTGACACACTACATTTGGATTCTGTGACCTTATAGGATGAAGTAAAGGACTCTGAGATGCTGTCATCAACATACTGTATATATATATAACTGGGCTAAGCATATTCTGTGGTAATGACAGAATGGTGAATTCTATCCTCAGAACCGTTTTATTCTTGAGGGGTCTCTAGAGATCCACAATGGGGGACAAAATGCTCGATTTGGCTCATCCCTTGCTCCTGTCCCTGACCTGAATGGAGATGGTTTCAACGACGTGGTGGTGGGAGCTCCTTTGGAAGATGACCACAAGGGGGCCATCTATGTGTTCTTCGGCCAGCACAACAGAATACTTCGCAAATACAAGCAGGTAGATGGATTAAAATGAGTGTGAAGACAGATGGCTGTTTGAGATAAACACACTGTGTGTGGACATGCCTTGTTTCTTGCTTATATTTGTTTAAATTTTATTTTTGATTGGTGATTATTTATGACACAGGACCACCTGCCCTCAAACTGAGGAGAGATCTAATCAGTTATCTCAAACTCATGTCTGGACTTGACAATATCTTTAAGGGAATACAGAATAAAAACAACATTTTAAAGTAGATATTATCTTTTTTCATTGAGTAAATTAGCATATGAACCAGTAATGAGGATATAATCTGCTATCATTATCAAGTGCAGTCCTAATTTTTTTAGTCCTGCTCAGTCTCAAACCCCATCGCCGACATCGTCTGACAGCGATACAGCCTCTGGGGTTCAATGTTTTCTGGATATTTCCAGGGCTCCTAATATACTGACAAAGACGTCCTCTTCTATCCACGGCTTATTGTTTACAGTCCGATATTCTACTTAAGACACGAGAATGGAGTTGGAAATGAACAGATCCACATAAGAAATTTGTTGTCAGGCGTCGATAGCCAGGTTTTTCTGTTTCTTCAAAGGTATAAATTTAAAGTAAGCAATTTTAAGCAAATTCACCATATTTCTCCTCGCTGTCTGGTATTTTATCGTTCTCTGTGTGTGCTGAAGAAATAGACAGCCATGGTTCTGTAAATAACAACACCAACAAAGTGGTGCAGACAAAAATATCCTATTATTTCCAATGTATGGGGCGGAGCTAATGAGGGAACACCCATTTGACATTGAATGGAGAGGGGCTTTTGTTTTGAAGTTCAAACATCAACAAGCTACATCTTTAATGTGTTCCACCTCATTTGCTCTCCACACATGTGATTGTTCAAAACCTCTCGGACTACAATTGCACTACAAACTGAAACCACGACGCGTATGGTACCAACATCCTACGTTGCTACAGACTCTGTATATGCATATGCAGAAATGTGTTTAATGAGATTAGTTCTCACTAATCACAGTGGTGCAGCTCAGAATAACACATCGTTTTTCCACAGACGTCTAGAAATGTGATTTATGATCTTGCAATGAATTGTCGGTGTAGCTTCTCTCCAAGCCAGATCTGTGAAAACAGTGTGGGCTATCACTATCTTCCAACCAAGCGTAAACGCATATCCATGCAGACTTGTTTACATCGCAGTTCTGCATCGGGCCATCATGAATAAGCAAAGCTATCTAATGGAGCCAAAAAACAATGATTATTATATTTGTAGCATTGCGCTGATGTGACGATAACCCAGATGTTTCTCTTTGTTCCTCTGTCTGTTCCTCAGAGGATCGCAGCGGCAGACATGACAGCTGGCCTGCAGTACTTTGGCCGTAGCATCCATGGGACTCTGGACATGAACGAGGATGGTTTGGTGGACTTGGCAGTGGGTTCTCTTGGTGCTGCCGTTCTTCTGTGGTAAGTTTTTTACCTGTTGTCTGTCTGTCTGCTAGTCCTGACAGACAGCTCCACATCACACCCAATGGGCTCAGTATGATTCTATAGCCATTACTGCTGCTGCCTCCCACCACATTCCCTAGCTTCCGCATGTGTGGGCTAACGTTCTTCTTCCCCTGTGTGGATTTCACTCCCTATGTATCTGCCGCTACATGAGCTATCAAACAGAAATGAACCTGTGATCGTATCACTGCAGACCATTTTAGAGTGGTGCGGGGATTAAATAAAATGTAAATATGTTTACAAAACGTTGCATCAATGGTGTAAATGTGTTCTGCCCACAGTCCGTCCGTTTGCTGCAAAAAGAGTTGTCCATACTTTTTTGGTTGCTAATCTATAGATTCTAAAATAAAATAATCTTTATATTGCGTTACGTTTTTCAAATGTGTCCAGCTGCTGCAAACACAAAACACGTTAAAATATGGCTATTTTAACGGTTTACACCTTGACAGGTCACGCAGCGTTATACGCATACATGCCAACATCCGGTTCGAACCCAACAAGGTCAACATCTTTGTGAAGGATTGCCACAGGGGAGGCAAAGAAGTTACTTGCATGTCAGCCATAGTGTGTCTCAACGTTACTGCCAGGACGGCCATTTCATCTACGCAGGAAATAGGTAAGCATGCTGTCTTGCCTCTGGGCTGACGTCTGGCCAGGGCAGCCTAATTAAGTGCAAATACCAGAATCACAATTTTGTCAAAGAGATTTGGATATGAATGTGATGTGAGGGCTATTGAGGCATTGCAATATAAATCTGTAATCTCTTAAATATACATGTACTGCACAGTATATTAATGAAAATATAAGAGAAGGAAAGGTGATCGTTAGGTTCAATGTAGGTTCTTTAGGTTCAACACCTTTTGCAGTTCAAACAAACTGTAACGAGAAAAGGTGTCTATAATGTATAACATATGAAGTGATACTCTGCAAGAAGCATTTTCTGAGAAGCAGAAATACTGGCCCTCTCAACTCCACTACCTTATAATCCAACATAGGCCTGATTAAATAGTTTGGAAGGCTCTAGAACGTGACACGCAAGGAGTATAGCATTGGTTTTCTGGCTCATAGAAACAGAAAATCTGTAGATTATGAGCTTGCACACGTTGAATGGTGTCTGTTAAAACGATTTGTCTGTTCAGTTCACACAAGACACTTGTATAGAAAAGGTGACTGCAGGTCAAGACCTCGTAGAGAATGAGTCCCGTACAGTTTTCCTGTGCCATTGGCCTTCCCAGAGGACAATGTAGCCGTAGGTGTCAAGCCGGAATCTCTGCTGCATGCCAGGGCAGGGCTTCCCTGAACACAAGTTTGTTTTTAGAGGCAGGACCCCAGGCTAGGGTTTCATAGTGTGCGTGGGAGGCAAATAAGAAGGGATTTAAGGAAGCGTGTTCTTGTTTAGCTCCCTTGACCCTGCACCATATTTATCAAATCTATCAGATGTGCCCCAACAGCAGAGGAAGCAGGCAGGGATTTACCTTGTCCTCCTGCTTGTGTACAGTGGAACACAACTAGGTTTTCTCTTGCTGTCACTAATGCCAGACAGATGTATTGGTGTTTTGAGTGCTCCGTATATTTTTGCTCCATGAAAAGTGAAAAGTTTTTGTACTCTATATACTATGCATACATGCCTTTTCTGTAGAAGAAGGTGGGATTAATGACTAATTAAGTTATATATAAAAAGAAAGTATGCGTATAGTTATTATTAAATGTATATTGTTGTCTAAGTTCTTGGAGTGTGAATTCAGCTTGACAATACGGTAGTTTTTCTGTAGTAATTATCCGTGAGTATTTTGGAAAACAAATGGGAATAAATCAATATTAATTCAAATAGCCTACAATTTAGATAATAGGTAATATCAATAATTTTGTCCAAGTAGAACATTGTTATTTCCTACCCTATTCAATTTGCAGTTTGTTTTATCTTCAGTTTGGTGAATTTTTCTTTTGTTGACGTGAGAGATTGCTTGGATAAGTGCATGGTTTTTAGATTTCCTACATTTTGTGGGATGGGAAAATAAAAGCATGCCTCCAAAACAATGTGGCTTGGAAACAGTTCACTTCCAAAGAAAGAGCAGCTTCATCTTTCAGTGCATTTTAAACAATTTAAAAAGCCCCAACTTGAGAGAGACACAGTATTTATCATACTTTGGGTGGGTTCATTAGCCTTGTATTGTATGACTGTAGTCATACAATACAAGGCTGGAAGCTCTTGTCACTTATTGTCACGTTTAGTGGACTAAAATCACATTCCCCTATTCCCCAAAGGATTCCGTCAACCTTGAAAACATCTGAATTATGTTAAAGTTTCTTTTATTATTATTATTATTATTATTATTATTATTATTATGTCAGTTAAATCCTATCTCTTCCTGTTTAATAGCAATCAAATACAATGTCTCGTTTGCGGAGCGCCGCTTCAACCCCCGTGCTGTAATGGACAACGTTGACAAGCTACAACCTCAAAATCTGACACTGCTTCCATGGGAGGAGACCTGTGAACACGTTTACTTTCACGTCATGGTGAGACCACAACACAGTTAATTCATGAATGTACAGTGCTAAATGAATGCTTGATAGTATTGACTGTGATTTCATCATCAGCCTGTGTTACAGTACATTCATACGTGCTATGATCTTCAATAGGAGACCACAGACTACGCAAGGCCCATTGTGTTTGTCGTGCAAGTGGGACTCAGAGAACAAGACGAGGGGCCAATTCTAGACGATAGCTGGCCCACTGTTGTGAGGACGGAGGTTAGACAGACATGGTTGATTCTTGATTCTTTTCTGTGCGTCTACCATACAATTTCTATCCATTTCATTCCACTGACAAACTATAAAAAAGTTGATTTATATTTGGATTATAAATAATATTTAAAAAAATTCAACAATATATGTTTAATATAAATAATGTACGTATAATGTGTGAATATGTTGTGGGTCATTAAGGGGGTTGTGTATCTAAAGGGCTGAAAACCACAACTGTGTGTTTTCCCAGCTCCCCTTTTGGAACGGGTGTGACGAGGACGATCGCTGCATACCAGAACTAGCGCTGCACAGTACGACTGACCTGGTCACACCCACGTAGGTACACACACACACAATATAATGTACACACACAGAGCCTACAACTGCACACGATCATATGCAGTCTGCCACGCATGTACAAACAACTAATCTTTGGCTTCAAGTTTATTTCTATAGCTATAGCTATAAGCTTTTGTAAGCGATTGTAAGATAATACACGCTTTGTCAAATTCACATAATGTATCCTGGAAGTCACCTATCTTATTGTTATCTGTGCGTGCTGAAACATTAATCTATAATCTATAATTCTACACAGCCCTGGTTCTATAAATAGGAACATAAACACCGCTCACAACAACAATGCCTTAGCCTTCACAATGCATTTCCAATGTGTGGGGCGGACCTTCTGAGAGAGCACCCTATGGCATTTAAGGGAGAGGTGTCTTTGTTTGAGTTCAAAGTTATCAATCGTTTTGGAAAATGACTTACTTTAATGACACATGCCAGCTTCAAAGAGCTGCCAGGGGTGCACAGGCCCACGTTTCACATGGAAACAAACCACACCCCCTTCATCTCCCCCTAGTCAGTTCTGTGTGCAGCCTCCGCACTCCCATGGAGCCTTCTGTCGCCGACTACAGGACGAAAGAGCCGACGGCCCGGATCGGATACTAAAGGCCAACAGGAAGAGAATGGTAGTAGATGCCAGACTGGAGAACAGAGGAGAGAACGCATATGGTGCCCGTCTCAGCATCACCTACACGCCCAATCTACGCCTCTCTAGCCTGGTGCTCAAGGTATTCCTCCCGATGGCAAAGTTGTTCACCTGCTAAAACAGTGTATTAGCAGCCATATTGACGCGTGTGACTGATGCCGCAGGACAACTCAGACGTGAAGATTGAGTGTCACAGTGAAGACAGGCTAAGGACCGAGAAGATCTGCAATGTCAGCGCTCCGTTTATGAGGGCCAAGACACAGGTGAACAAATATTAAATATTATATGTTTACCTTATTGGTTTTGTAGTGATTTAGGTCAGGTGATTTTTTTAAATGAATAACATTACGTTACTTAATATTTAGTGAAACCCATAGCACAAGAAAATATAACACAATCATAAATATAACACAATTGTAAATAATACATTCTGGAAACCTTATATCGAACCCTCATGTAGCCTAAAAAAATCTTTATTTTGCAACTGACTGGACAATGGACAAAGTATAGAAATCAAATAATAGTAATATAAGCCTGATAATTAGCAGGCGATTAAACCACCTTAAACTATCAGAATAACAAAGGGTTGACAGTGATTTTTAAACACAGATGCTAACAGAACAAGACCCACGTGCAGACTATTCTCTGAATAGACACCTAGTATGCATTTCTGGACTACCTTCAAAGACGTTTACTGTATTTGAATGTTGATCAGCCCACAGTCCAACCTTTTTGTAACCTGACCTTTACGATATGGTCATGGTAAGATATGGTAAACTTTGAGTTCAAATTAAAACAGTATCGCTCCGCGGTCCTCCGCAGTGGTGTCTCACATGTCAAAATGCATTGTGAAGCAAAAGGCTTTGTTGATGCAAGAGGTGTTCGCCACTTTGTTTATGTTGCTATTTACGGAGCCAGTTCTGTGTAGAAGTATCAGATTATTTTTTCAACACACACAGAGAATGCTAGCTAAATGTGAGGAGATATTTGTTAAATTTGTCCAAAAGTGTATTAGCGTACATTTAGCTTGCAATAGCTGACTTTACCTTTAATTGCACTGCCGTTAACATAGACCTCGCCAGTTTTACGTCATTATGCCCATATTTGGACTTCTGGTTCTAAGCGTTTTTTTTCTATGAGTAATGAATTGCGTTTATGATATGCGATTAACTCTAAACTAAACGTTGCAAACTTACCGGTTTTGTCAAAGGCACATATTCCCACTGGAAACTACTGGTGTTTCAAAACGACATATCACGGAATAAAATTGAACATTCATCGTGAACTAGAATTTAACATTTAGTGTTTTAAATTAAACTCCACCCAGTCTTCACAGGTATTTGAGTTTTTAATAATAATAATAATAATAATAATAATAATAATAATATTAATAATAATAACACATTTTATTTAAGGACGCCTTTCAAGAAACTCAAGGACATCTTACATTACAAACACAAAGACAAATAATATACATACATTTGACTAAAACAGGAGCATACATACTACACATACAAGTTAAAAATAAAAAGTGTAAAGAGTAAAGTAAAGGAGACTGATTACTCAAGGTATAATTGTGACAAAACCATTTAAGATTCCAATAGATTATTCCATGCGACTTAAACCTAAAGCGACTGA
Source organism: Forbesichthys agassizii (assembly GCA_026546735.1). Classification (NCBI taxonomy): domain Eukaryota; kingdom Metazoa; phylum Chordata; class Actinopteri; order Percopsiformes; family Amblyopsidae; genus Forbesichthys; species Forbesichthys agassizii. The sequence goes on from JAODLL010052206.1 coordinate 7,349, forward strand.
CACGCTGTTTTGGTATTTTATAACAATTGCATGTGACTCCAGATGACTTTATAGCCTGTGCAAAGCAAGAATATGCCCCTAGGATATTTGTACAATCACAATGTAGATCTCTGCTGCTCTCAAACACTGTGGACATTTTCCGAGCATGGCGCGTCAGGTCAGGCTTAGTGTGAGGCATGGAGATAGCCTGTGTCATCTGCTCCTCATTCACACATTTACTTCTGCTCTTTTCCCTTCAAACCTGTCTTTCCGCAGGCTTGTAATGTCAACATTATTTACGAGATTTCCATTTTGCAGTTTATTTTACAGAACTGCGTCACTTTCTAAGTGGCTTTTTAAGAGAGTGATGTTTGAATTGAGTGCGATAGGGATGACTCGGTGCATGCTCTGATGCAATTAAATGCTCTGCTTCTAAAAAGTATGCAGGTTATCTTCATCGACTAGCCCACAGATGTCCCATCCAACATTGAAAACCTGCAATTATAATGATGATAGTGCGGAGAACACGACTTGAAAAAGTGACATGATTTGAAAATGATTATATAAACAAACACACACACACACACACACACACACACACATAAACACGCCTGACCTTAATATAGCTGTCAAACTGTGCCTCCTAACCCAACCACTTCATTATCACAAACGGCCATCTCCTTGACAACCAAGAAATCACTATACTCCTGACTGTCTATTACGACTAGACTAAAAAGCCAGGAGTCACCCTAAATGACTCATCCTCAGCCCTTCAGTTTAACTGAGGGCCAGAGCCACAAAGCTTTCTGGTTGCAAGCCTTTTAAAAAGTGGCACAGAGTTAAACACATAACACCACATATACAGCAACAGTGTCGCCAAAACTACAGTGCGGTGAAGGAAATTGGAGGCCTAAGGCCAAACTGTTAAGTTTGCTAAGTTAAGTTAAGCTGTTATCAATCTTGTTTCTAATTGTCCTCTCTTTGTACAATTAGTAAGCAAGGGCCACAAAATCAGCTCACTGCTGAGGACGATTTGCACACCTTTTAATAGTAAATTAAAAAAAATAATGTGAACAGTGCAGAGTTTCAAACATTTTGAATCATGACTTTCAAAAAAAAAGTTTTTCATATTTTGCTATTATATTATGCCATTTGTATACTGTATACTGTAAAATAATTCATTAATAGTTTTGATATTTACTGAAGTACTATACAGTAAACCAAATCACTTATATAGAACGGATTCTATATACTGTCGATTTAAAGGTAAATAGTTTTAAAATGTTTAAATCACTTCACAACTTCCTGAAATCCAGCGACCCCACAGAATGTTTTGGCCCACATGTTGGAAACCACAGGTAGTGGAACTTGGCCAAGACACAAATGAGGACTACAAACAATGGCATCTAGCAGTGCCAGATTTAGCTTCTAGTGTAATGACACAGTGGCTCGTGCACCGTAATCTGTTCCAGCCAGCAGTGGGATGTCTTGTGTGCACATGTTTGTGTGCATGTGTGTGTGTGTGACTGCAATATTGACCAAAACATCCTGCTTCCAATAAACCTTTACAGGCTGTAGATGCAACCAATTGTTGAGGTAGGCTCACCGAGAGGGGAAGTATGAGTAAAACAGAAGGTAGGGGGTTATTCCCCACAACAAAGAGGTCACCGTTTATGTGCCGGCCACATCTTTGTTCTACCGTAGAGGAGTGGCTGCGTATGAAGGGAAGCATGTCTCATTTAGCATTCCTCCCTGGCCAGACAGCATCCATCAGGACTTCATTACAGCACATAGGACTACAGTAAACAAGCTCTCCCAGCACTGTGTCCTGTATACTTGTAAAGATACCAGCTGCCCGCCTTTTGGTTTGGATTCCCCTGCCTTATCGTAGTGCTTCTCAAGCTGTGGGCCTGGACCCCCGAGGGACATGGTTGTGAAACAGTTATTGTAATTACATAGTTTCTAATCGTATTTGACACAGTATTATATACTTGTGTTATATTAGCCTGTTAGCCTGTTATTAGCCTGGTAAATATCATAGTTTTCATAAATATCATATTGTTATCATTTTCAAAAATATGTTCATTGCTTGCAATCCTCCATACAGTAGAGCAACTTTTCATCTTGATGTTTTGTTGTCAAATCTTATACGACATTATCAAGTGTGGATGTAATGCTACAACAATGTGACCCACCATACAGTTACTTCCAATAAGTCTTCACAAGGCTCAGGTTTTATGGCTTCGTCTTAACATGGTATTATGCCTGTATTGTATGGTGAGCGTTAATGTCTGCGTGTGTTTGTTAAATGGTCCCGTGTATATAAAGGACTTTTAGCTGACTTTGCTGCAGGCTGCCTGGGAAAAAGGCCAGGGACTTACAGTGGGGTTATTGCAGTCTTTAATCCATAATACATAATACAGGACCCTGTTATTGTTGGGAGCCCAAAATAGAGGTTGTGTCGAATTTAAAATCTGGGGATGTTTTTGATCTGTGTTTGAAGTAGTGCAAATGTTTCCTTGCTGACCTGCTGTTCACTTCATGTGCAGACAATGAAATTAAAGCAACATATGATTAAAAAGAGACAACACTTCCTACTACAAATTCCATGGTTGACATTCATATTCATTTAAGCAGTTTTTGAATGAGTGAACCAGCGAATGTGTAATTCAATTAATTTGAACTATTTTCTCTATGTACTGTAGGTATCGTTTCGCCTGGAGTTTGAGTTTACCCAATCTGTGTTCCTGGAGTATGTACGGGTCCTATTGGAGGCCGGCAGGTTAGAGTTTCTGAATGTATCTGTACTCAAATAGCTTTTTAATTTGCGGCTGTTGCAACACGATCATAGCAGTTCCGAATCTTTCTCAATTCCCAGTTTACATTTGCCAAAGAGAAAGATAACTACACAATGTGATAGTGAACAAAGCAACACCACTGAGTTTGTGCATCTTAATTAAACGTTATTATATTATTAGAAGGGTTTGGAATATCTGTGTGTCTTTGTCTCGACAGCGACGGAGAGGAGATGACCTTGGATGATAATTACAATGACATTAATTACTCACTGATGTATGAGGCTGACCTTCTTTTCACTAGGTTGGTCGCTTTCTTAATACTCCCCCCCTTCCCCTCCCCAAAAAATAATTTAGCACGCTGTCATTTCTGGTGAGGTAGTAAAAGCCAGAGTGGCGTAATGCCACACAAATGATAGGACTGGTAGTTTGCACATGGTTAGCATGAAGATGGTTTATTAACATGCACAGCATTCTTGCATGTGTCACACAACAGTACATCACTTTAATTGCCTTGCTTATCTACCTCTGTAGGCATTCTAATCCTACTCGGTATGAGATTAAATCAGACTTGTCACTAGAGGAGCCTGGAGTAATTGGCCCTCCATTCAACTTCACCTTCCAGGTAAGATCTGACTGCTACTTCTTAGGATTTAATTACCTACTTCAAACATGAATTGAGTTCATTCTGATGGATCACTTGGTCACCTTTGAAAGGTTGGTTTTGTAGGGAACATTTTAAAGTAGAGACCAATTGTTACATTTCCGGCATGGTGCCCAACAAACTGGAGTTGTGCATATTTTTACTTTGGTTTTTGACTCCCAGATACAGAACCTTGGCTTCTTCCCAGTCATGGGTTTGCAGCTAAACATTGACATTCCCGAAATGACAACAAATGGAAACCAGCTCCTGCAGTTGTCAGACTTCCTTATTGACCAGGTGAGTGAAGAACTAATAAATATGATATATTAGCCATTATTTTTGACTAATTCTTAGCAATAATGATGTTACATAAATATTGTTGATTATCTACAGTACTGTACACATTTTGTGAATTTAGTTCAGCAAATTCCTCATAATTATTAGGTTAGTTTAGTACTGTCATGGTTACGGGACTACTTGTTCTCTTGCTGGCACATAGGCACATGTTTTAAACCCTAACAGGAATTTCCTGTTGTGTCCCACTTCAGACAGATGGCACACACTGCATACCACCTCAGCATGTGGCACAAAGTCGGGCATCAACCGAGGACCTCTCTCGTTTCTCACGGCTGGTAAACCACAGAGCAACTCATTGCTATAGCAACACAAAACCACTGATGACTCTAAACCTTTTATGGCATTCCCTTTTTTCTGTTGTTTTACCTTTACAGAACAAATCCAACACCTTGATCCTGCCAATCCAATGCACTGTGAACTTGGCCTCCTACGGAGAAGTGGATGTCAGGATTACAGGGGCATTACGAATAGACGCCTTACACGCGGTGTGTACTAAAATTATTGTGAACAACATTGTACATATGAAGAGTTCATTCATAATTATTATTATTAATAATTGTTTTTAAATATGCAATATTTAAATAATTAGTTACATTTTTGTAAGACATTACTTTTTATTTAGTGATAAACAACATTTTAATTGTAATAAAATTGTTAACCCAAATATAGAACTTTTATATAATGCTGTTTTAAATAGCAATTTGCTATCTTTTTTCATATGGACTTAATAGGTTTTTGCATCTGAACTCTTTATACTGTATACAAGTGTCTTGAATGTGTTAATGTTAATGGATTGCAATACAATGTAGTGTTTCATCTTCTGTTTCAGCTGAAGTTTAAAATACTAGAGCTTGTGACCAGTGCATCGATAGAGCTCCCTTCCTCCAGTGCCATGTTTATGCATGAAGAAAGGCCTGTCCGACATGTGAGTTACTGTGAGAATGCTTCTCTCTTGTGTTTGCCTGAGTCAAATCTGAGCTAAACATGTTAGACTATTTCTAAATACTAAGCCTGTACAAACAACTTGTACTTTAATTATGTTAGTCAGAGCAATACAACGCATCATTTCTTGTGTATCATGTGTGTTCATGCCAAGCTGTTTCTTAGTGATGCACAGACACAGATATGCTTTGTGACGTAGTTGAGCATGGCACAAGCACAGTCATTCAGGGTGGTATTTACAGTAGCATACAATGCTGTGTGGTGCTCAGGGACCGAAAGGACCAGCAGCAAGGCATGGACCACGGCAGTGCAATTCACTACTGTGTGCTGCCATCTGTTGGCCAACACATACAATGTAGCCTAACCAGGTTTCACTTCTGTAATTGGATTTAGTTTGACAAACACTGTATATTGAGTCCTTAAAACATGTTTCTTACATAACCTCTGAAGTTATCATTATGGCATATTTGAAAAACTCTTATTGTATTTTACATGAAAGCTAAATGTATTTTGATGATACGTGTGTGCGTGTGTGTGCGCCTGCGTGTGCATGCGTGTGTGCGTGTGCGTGCACTATTTAAAATAAATATACACGTTCTTTGTTTGAAATGTACTGTAAGCACGTATCTTGGTATGATTGACATGATTTATCTGCATTGTGTTAACAGAATGACAAACAGATTATGCCTTTGAATGTTTTTGTGATATAGATTTTCTCTCATCTTACAGATAACCTTGGAGATCAGGAAAGAGGGAGACTATAGGATTTCTATATGGATTATCATAGGTAGTACATTGGGAGGGCTCTTACTCTTAGCCCTGCTCAGTCTTGCTCTATGGAAGGTAAGAATGACCTCATGAACTGTATAGCAACCAAGCCACCAGCAATATTCTCTTAGATGTTGAATATATTCAGAGTTAGCTATGCGATAGCATGTAACATGTCCTGTAACATGTCAGTTACAGTGCTACTGTATGTACTATAACCAATGCATTCATGTTTTCCTACAGTGGTAACTCAAAAACAATAGCAGGCTTTATTAGATGCATTACCTAATATTTCTGCATTCTACAATGTTTAAACAAAAAGTGCGACTCAGGCCTTAACACCTTACAATATCCCACTGTATCCAACCGTTTTTAATTTCCACAATTGTTTAATTTTGTGTTTGTTATTGAAACGTGCATGACTCTTTGATGTTACACTTCTTTTGATAGACAAAGGTCAGAGCCAATTAGCATAATTAAACCACTAACAGGTTGTTCACTGCTGGTTTCAAGCACCTTAGTGAAGTTAAAGAAAGAAAATGCACAATCCTATTTGGAAAGCAACAATATTTTTTGTTTGTATTGCTGGCTTCATCCCCAATGACTAATCCAGACACAAAGTTGTGTAATATACTGTAAACATTAAACATTTAATTATTAGAAAGTAAAAGGTTTTTTTTTAATTCCAGGGATATAATGAAAACCACATTTATATGTAAATTGTTAAACACAGCTAGCAATGGTTTGTCTACCACCAGGATGATATTAATAATACTGTCTAAATCAGTGGCAAGAAAGAAATGTGAACCCTTTGAAATTACATATTTTTCTGTTCATAAAACATTGGCCAAAAATGTGATGTGATCATTTCCGAGTACAGTATAGCTGTGGTGTTCTGCAGACCGCCATGGACCCCATTCCTGTTCACATCAGACTCATGAACAGAGATGTTAACATGCTGTAGTTACAATGATTAATTGAATCCTTTATATGGGGTGCTTTTTAACTCAACATGCATTAGGAGTCATCTGTGACCACAATCTGATGTCATTATTGGAATCCATGTTTCATTGAAGTCCTTTGTCTAATTGTTCTGTTAAATGTATCCCCTGGCCAGTTGGGATTCTTCCGGAGGCAGAAGAGAAGAAAGGAAGATGAACAGGAAGTAAACGGGAAAGTGGCTGAAGAGCGATAACGCTGGCTAGGGGCCCCCACGCAAGACACCTTTCCCCCAGGGGACCCAACTCTCAGGGACCATCGCACCTCCCCTGTTCCCCACAGCACAACAGTAGCACAGCACATACCCATGTGGGTCTGCTGGATCTATCCACTGCTACGACCCTTGACCCCCACGAGTCAGCACTGACACGCCCACCCAGCATTCCTGCACTGCTACGACTCTAGGACCTCATTGTCTCCAGAACGTGAGCCACTGACCTAGATGTTGTCCCACTGCAAACCATGGAGCGCTCCATTCTTTGGCTAAAGACTGGGGCACTGCTGTTCTCTTTGGCCACGTTAAGGAGGATTAAGCACGTTGTGGTAGATTGTTCAAACTGATTTTGGCCTGAATGTGTTTGTTAAGGCAAAACAGTTTAACCAACCAAAATTCTTCAAATCATTTCCTGTGTATTTATTTACCTTTTTATGCTTTGTAATGCATTTTAAAATACATGAACACCTCACGGGTGATTAGCCACCCAAATGCTAGCACAAATGTAAAGCCATTTTATTGAATATGGTCATAAGAACAATTTGAACTATAATAGAAAATAGCATTTCTAACAGGTTTGATTGACTTGCAGTTATTTATGAAACAGAGAAAACTGACAAATTATTTTTAATGACAAAAAATAGCTGTCAAAAGAAAAGTGTATTATGTCCCTGGAAAAACATTATTTTAGGAGTTAATCCTTGGTCCTTTTTCATACTGGGATGTACAGGATAATATTGTATATGTTGATGCACTTTTAACTTGAATTTTGTAAATAGTCAAGTACATTTAATACCTACTCAATAATGATAAAAATGTTTAGTACTTTCCACAATGTTTATGGTATTCATTTGTTACTTAAGCAACATGTCAAATTAAAACGAGTATAGCCTAATCTTTGGGTTACCAAACCTGTAGTAAGACAGCATACTTGGATATTCTCCTGATCCAAACAAATAACCTTTGTAAAAGGGTATGCATAAAATTCTGCTTGGCCCACAAATGCCACCTATTGTTTTTGTTACATATGTAAGCACTTACATACCATTGAGATATTGTGACAAACTGTACCCAGATGTCATAAAGGTCAGGCTACATATCGACAATTCTAATGTGAGCATTCTGTTGAAGAGGCCCTGTGTGGTGTTAACCACAAATGTGTCTAGTCTAATGAGGTCTGCAAGTTGTAATACCCCTAGAATAAAACATCTCATTTGTATGCCTATGAAATGGAATTTCTTTACTGGAAAATTGTTACAGCAATAATTATGATCTAAAAAAGAGCAATAATGACAGTGGAAAATGCTAGCTGTATGACCACAAAGCTGAAGGAGATAGAATGAAGCATGTGGGTTAATTAAAGTAAGCCTGTAAGCACACTGCTTTCAGGCAACTCTGCCTACAACACAATGGTGGAGGATATGACAAACCTTGGGGTGAATGACAGTAAAAAGATGCCTGTGACAATGTAATACAGGGAATCCATTTGATCTGATTCAAACCCTTATGCTGTATGGGGAAGAGAGAATACCTACCCTTGTTCAAACAGGAGTATAAACCTAGATCACTCAACTGCCATATAGAAAATAGAATGTAGGTTACCATTCATATATTTAAAAGCATTTGTAAGACTATTATATTATTTACTGTAATACATAATGTTATTGGCCAGAGCAGTACAGTACAAGCATAGTAATAATACATTTTGTAATACTAAAGGCCATGATCTGTCGGCTATAATGCATTGACATGAAGGGTCTCTTGGCAGAGACGTGGCAAAAATAGAGACAATGACCAGAAACTCCTCATTGTGGTACCCTCTGTTTGTCAGAGACTACAACAGAAGCTGATGACAACAGTGGACTAGGTTGCGTTTACCTCACAGAGAGGTATCAAACGTCCTTCTACGTTTCACAACATTACGCAGCGCAGCAGCATCCCGTATGAGCCACAGGAATAAGCACTGTTCCCATATCGACATTACCTCCAGGCTCCCTCAGATCCTGGGCCCAGGAGTGTAGCCAGAACTGTTCTACTGGCGTCCAGCCCAGTCCTTTGTATTGGGGTGGAGTTTTTCAAAGATGATAGTATAGCCTATTTAATGGCAATAATAGGTATCCCTGCTGTAGATGGTAGGCATTATTATTTTCAATAGGCCACAGCTTTATTCACCTGTTGCTGTCTTTTTGTGAACAAATATATCTTATGTCCAATAATGACAAATATTGACAATGATGTGAATTTACTATAGTAAATCTTTTTACTATAAATTGTACATTGTTCAAGATAAGGCCACATTCCATTCCTGATTGACTTACACAGAAAGCCTAGTGGAGCAATACCAATTTCTATGGGTGGAGCACTAGAGCTCAGCATGTGCCTCATCAATGAAACCACACACAAACCTACTTGTTCTATCGATCCAAACACAAGCGTCCTTGCAAGATAATCAGATCTCACGTCACAAGCATGTGTATATATTGTAGAAAGCATGTTGTTTTATTTCACATTCATTATGAAAATTGATGATTTAAATTCATAGTAACTTCTTAATGTAAAATGTCAGTAGCATATTAGACTATAAATAGGCTAGTATGCCATGTGACTTGTGAGGGGGGGGGGGGGATTGGATTGTATTGTGGTGGCACTGGCCCTGGCCCCCACTTGGCTACACCCCTGGATGGACCATACCTGAGATTTCTTGCTGGACATGTTCACTGTTTCTATCATCTCGGTATTTGTTTTAGGCAAATCACCAATCCACATGCCTCTCATCACCGTCTTGTTTGTGTCAGCTCCTCCCTCTCTCTAAAAGGCATATTCTTTACACCATCAGACAGTTGTATAATTATTTAGTGCTAAAATCCAGAAAAGCTTGGGTGCAGGAAGTGCTTTGTAAACAAGAACGTTGATATCATCCCATCCACCACCAACATTTGTGTTTAAGTCTTATGCTTGCAGGCTTATATAATATAATGTTGGGTTTTGTGTCATACTGTATATTGAAAAGTCAAAATTAGCAGACAATATTTTGATATTCTAAGGTCAGTTACATGGTTATTCAGAGTGGTAGTGACTTTACGCATACAGTAGCACTACCATCACACGTTTTTAATTCAAAAGATAACACCTAACAGTAAAAACGCTTTACCATATTTATCAGTATGACGTTAACACTATCCTCAACATATATTACGACTGTAACCACAAATACCACAACATACTGTAAAGACTGGCAACATGTGATGTTTCAATTGTAATGTCCGTAATGAAAACAATTAGAGCAATAATACTCAGAACATAAAAAGGAGCCCATTGATTTCCATATGACGTTTTACAAGAGTGTAAATGCGCCTTTTTTAAATGTAATTTCAAATGTTACCTTGCATTACCATGCAAGGTAACGCATTACCATGCGTAATCACTGCGCGGAGCAAGTCCTGTAACCATATCGATATCTCCAACTGTGAATACAGACGACAATGTGTCCTTGTCACAACTGACCGACCCATGACTCTTTTCCAATGAGTGAGTTACCCCGTGTGAGGAATCATACTTGAGCAGGACAAACCTTTTCTGTCTATAATGGACAGCCGGCTCTGTTCGTTGTCTATTACTTGTAGTGGTATGACTCTTTCCTCGTAAGGCGCGTGAAACGTTCCCGAAAGCGTGCGCATTGCACACGTCTTATTGATGGCTGGAGTTGAGATTCTCCAAAACAAATTCCTCAGCATCTTCCTAAACTCTCGACGCATTAAACAATACAGCACCGGATTTAAACAGCTGTTTGCATGCGCCAGGCAAACAGTGACCGGGAAAACATACGTGTGAACCATGTAGTACGCTTGGTCCCAGTTGACGGCGTTAAATTTGACCAATACCCCCCAAAACGTGATTGCATGATTTGGCATCCAACAGAGAAAGAAAGACAAAACTACTATGGTGACAGATTTTGTGACTCTAGACCTTCTTTTTGGATTGTTGATGTTCTGCATGCTCCTCTGTTGGATGAAGCGTAAAAGCATCAGGTAGCTGGCAGTGACCGTAAGCATGGGGATAATAAAGGCTACTAGAATTTTTTGAATATGATAAAACGCAAGCCAGTCATGGCCGTCTGGGAACCGGAGAAGACATAATTTTTCTCCGGCGACGACGGTCACAGTGGAGAAGATCGCTGTGGGCGCTGTGGCAACAGTTGCCGATAACCAAAGCACCGCGCACACCAGTTTTACTGATACTGATCTTTGGCCAACTCGATTCTTCAGAGCCGAGGCGACAGACCAGTAGCGGGTCACACTCATCGCAGTCAGAAAGAACACGCTGGCATACATGTTCATGACGGTGACGGACAGGATGATTTTGCACATGGCGTTTCCAAACGGCCAGCTGAAGTCCAACGCGGTGTCCACTGCCCAGAAAGGCAGAGTTAACACGAACTGGAAGTCCGTCACTGCCAAATTAAGGACGAAAACATTTATGCTTGACTTCTTTCGCCCTTGTCGTAACCGCATGAGGAAAAAAACTAAGAGGTTCCCAACTAAACCTACCGCGCAAACTACAGAGTATACGACAGAGATGAGGATCCGAAGGATGGGACTGCCGTCAGCGCTCACGTCAATGTCCTCCAGACTACTGAATTTATAATCTCGATTCAAAGTCATGTTCATTGTTACAGTTTGGTTAGCCATTTCATCCAATAACAATTCGAAGCTACGCATCTAATCTGTCCTCGATTGGAGGCATATCCACATAATATTAAATACACTGCACATTTCAAATGGTGTAACATCCCACACGATCCAGGAAGAACACGTTTGTGGGGTTTGTTCTTTTTTTTCTAGATTAGACTGTATGTTTTTCAGATGAGGCAGTCTATTTTCTGTCAACGGCTTGCATTATTTCTCTGAAAGACAGCACTGCCAGCTTCTGGTTTTATACAGGTGCCGCCACAAGTGACGCCGTTGCTGAGTGACGATTGGCCGACGTATAGCCTAGACATACAACACAGACATAGGTCTACTCAATAGGCTACCCCCCCACCCCCCACCCCCCCCCCCCCACACACACACACACACACACACACACACACATCCACACACCACACACACACACACACAAAACCTTTTCACTATAT